>LR738551.1:5732500-5952500 GCA_902685375.1 Neostethus bicornis | reverse complement strand
AAAAGCTTATCTCTTCTAATCCCAGATTATTTGAACTCTGAGCTTCATTTGTCAGATTATCAGCTTTAATAATATCAAATAAATATTTTACTGATCATCATATTCCCAAATAAACAAACAAATAAAACTAATGGTACTTTGTGGTAATCACACAGATTATAAATTGAAGGATATTATATTGAGGGAGGAGACGGCATCGGTCCGTCGTGTTAAAGAGAGAGCTGAGCCGAAAAGCAAAGCCCTCTATTTACAAGTCGATCTACGTTCCAATCCTCACCATGGTAACCAGCTGTGGGTGGTGACTGAAAGAATGAGATCACGGGTACAAGCGGTTGAAATGAGCTTCCTCCGCAGGGTGGCTGGGCTCTCACTCAGAGATCGGGTGAGGAGCTCTGCCATCCGAGAGGAGCTCGGTGTCGAGCCGCTCCTCCTCCAGGTCGAGAGGACCCTGATGGGGTGGTTCGGGCATCTGGTCAGAATGCCCCCCGAGCGCCTCGCGGGCGAGGTGTTTCGGGCACGTCCCACCGGGAGGAGACCAAGGGGCAGATCCCGAACCCGCTGGAGAGACTATGTCTCACAGCTGGCCGGGGAACGACTTGGGATCCTTCCAGGTGAGCTAGAGGATGCAGCCGGGGTGAGAGAGGCCTGGGCTGCCCGTTTGAGGCTGTTGCCCCCACGACCCGACCCCGGAACAAGCGGAAGATGACGACGACGACGAGACGGCAGCTCAGTGTTTAGAGCGTTCGCCCGCGGATCGGAACGGTTAGCGTCCCACAGAGAGCACGTCTACGGTCCTTGGAGAAGACACCTAACTCCCGCTTCTCCCACCATTGGCGCCGTCGAAAGGCAGCCTTCTGCGGTGTAAGGATTGCAGCACACAAATTTTCCCGGCGAGGGATGAATAGAGTAATTTGTTCATTTATTTATTCATAATCTGCTCTTTTGAGGGAAAACAATATCTCATAGTGAAAAAGAAATGTTCCAATTTTAAGTAGTTATTGATCCACCTTCTCTGTTTTTTTTTTTTTTTTTTGGAGTGTGGTCGGAGTGAACAGAACTTTTCGTTTCCTAGCAACCCAAACCCTCCCCATCACGTCTATCATAGCGAGCAGCGATATTTAGTCTTGCCTGTTTTCTAGTCCTACTCAGATTGTCGGGGATCCCCTGTACAGACCTGAACCCACCTGCCAGACTCCATCATCCAGCTCCATGCTCAACAAACCTTTTTGTATTTCCTCCAGATATTTTGTCCACATGTGGATTCTGTTTTCCCTCTAAACACACAACACAGGGAGACCATTATTTTCCTGTAGTTCACGGAAACAAAAAAACTTCCTTGTTACTTGTGACATTTACTGGTGAGAGTTTACCGACATGTTGAGCTTCTTACTGGTTGAAAGTTTGTTAAAAAAGAATCCTCATATTTTTGTAGATTATTGTAATCTTTATTGTAATGAGCGTGATCATTTTTTTATTTGGTCCACATAAACAGAATATTCGTTTATGTTTCCGTCACATTATTGAGAATGTGATCTCTTCCAAACCACTGGGATGATAAAACTCCCCATACTTGCTCAGTACCAACTTTAGATGAACTTATTCAGTTTTCAGGTGGATGCATGTTATTCAATGTCATTATCAGGGTTTTGGGGATAGATGTGGAAGGGGGAGGACCCAATTTCATGACTTCAAAACAAGGTCTATTAACTCTATTCATGGAAGTCTGTGAAGCAAAAGGGCACAGGATTAACTCGGCATTTCAAAATTTCAAATAATAACAAAGTTCAAACATGGTCAGGCAACCAGGGTGACCTGGCTGGAAGGGATAGTATGATCCGAGATGGAAGTCCAGGTTCATTGCCCTTAAATAGAGGGCAGGGTGCACAGATGTGTGGAATCAGGAATCATCCTCAGGTGATCCTAATCAGGTTGATGAGGAACATCCGGGGCTCCCTCTGGTGGCAGGAGAAGGGATCCTGACAGTCAATGTGTTCTTAAGTGCAATAATTGTTCTTTTTCTCAATTCCTGAACAACAACAAATGAAAAAACAAAGTTGGGTTAGAATCCTGAAACAAAAGCTAGTAATTCCCATTTACATCCCTGTTTTTTTGGGGTTTTTTTAACCATTCTGCAGTTTGTCGATGATACATGTTAAATGTCTTGGAATATCTAACAGTTGAGCAGATTTTTAAAGTTATTTTTGGGTAGTGTGGTAAAAATAATTTTCCTGCCGTCTGAGTGCTGCAAATAAAAGCAAACCACAGATGAACTTTCTGCCTGCAGAAACAACATCAGGGGTCCCATTTAGACTTACGTAGATATCAAACTGAACAAGTGTTTTTGTTCAGCACCTCGCTCACACCACGCAAATATGGACTTCAGAGAAACCTCCGCAACTCTCTTTACACCACTGGAGGAAGGATGGCTCAGTGAGTAGGACGATCACCCAGAGTTCAGTCTGAGGTGTACTTGAGCAAGATATCTGTCACGAGGCGGAGTGCAGGTGGAAAGAGGAGGACCCAATTGCAGACAGATAACATAATTTATTTGAAATCGGCAGTCCATTAATACTGTGGAAAGATAAACCAAGTATCAGTGGCAAGGTATGAAGCTATTGACAGAATGTGTATTTGGTCAGGCAACCAGGGAGACCTGGCTGGAAGGGATTGTACGACCCAACAGGGAAGTACGGAGTGATTGCCCTTAAATAGATGGCACGGTACACAGGTGTGTGGAATCGGCAATCATCCCCAGGTGACCCCAATCAGGTCGACAAGAAACATCCTAGGCTCCCTGTGGCGGCAGGAGTGGGTATCATGACAATATCAAACCCCAAATAGTCCCTGATAGTGGTTTGCACCTTGCGTGGCAGCTTCCTCCATCAGGTATGAATGTGAGCTACAATGTAAAGCACTTTGAGTACCAACGCAGGTAGTAAAGCGCTCTATATTTAATAAGCAGTTTAAAGAATCTGAACCAGCTCGGTATGCATAATAAATCAGTTGGTCCCACTCATACTTCCAGCACAACTCCGATTCATGCCACCTACAGAAATTCTCTGATGACTCAGCAGTTGTAGGGTGTATAAGTGGTGGGCAGGAGGAGGAGTACAAGAGGGTGGTGGATGGATTTGTCGTGTGGGCAGGAGAGAATCACTTGCTCCTCAATGTAGACAAGACCAGGGAGATGGTGATTGACTTCCGGAAGAGGAGGACTGCTTTGCAGTCGCTCTGCATTTTGGGTAGAGATGTGGAGGTGGTGGAGGAGTACAAATACCTTGGAGTGACCATCGACAGCAGACTGAGCTGGAGGAGCAACAGTACTGCTGTGTACAAGAAGACTTGCAGCCGACTTTACTTTCTAAGGAAGCTGAGGTCCTTCAATGTGTGCGGCAAGATCCTGGAGACCTTCTACCAGTCTGTGGTGGCCAGCTCCTTGTTCTTCTCTGTCATCTGCTGGGGGAGCACCATCGCAACCAGTGACGTCAACAGACAGAATAAACTAATCAGACTGGCTGGCTCTGTCTTTGGCAGCAAACAGGACTCACTGGAGGCAGTGGTAGAGAGGAGGTCACTGAACAAACTTTTGTCCATCATGGAAAACCATGACCATCCTCTCTACCCACTCCTGGACGAACAGCGGAGCTCCTTCTCCAAGAGGCTCAGACAGCTCCGCTCGAGAACGTCTCGTTACCGGAGGTCTTTCTTCCCGTACGTGATCGGGCTCTACAACGACTCACTGAGCAGGTAGGAAGTTGTTGCTGTGACACACAAATTTCCCATGTGTGGGATCATTAAAGTATATTCTGATTCTGATTGGTACCAAATCAAAGGGTCCCTGCAAATACAGTGCAGTGCTAAAAACATGCAAACAGATAAGTCAATCCTTTTCTATTGATTGACTTTTTAAAAACAGGACTACACTAGTCTGAATGGATTCAAACAGGAGTTAAATAACATTTAACAAACCCCCTCATGAGTGTTGCAGACATAACATCAGGTAAAACTATTCCCGTCTCTTTTTTTCTCCTTTAAAAAAACTACAATCCATTAAAAGTACAGATAAGAAAGAAGGATTGAAACTCAATGTTCTCTTTAAGCGAATAGGATAGGATAACCTCTCAATTTTATTAGGAGACACTGCAAGGTTCATCTTAGCCAGACATCAGCCATACTTGGTTAGATCTCACAGAGCGTGACAGTGAGAAGGAAGGGTTTTTTTTTTTTATTAACTCAAAAGGTTGGAGATGAGTCACCATTTGTAGGCTCTCTAGTGGAAGTTTTTTGATGCTCATCACAGGGACAGCTAGGATCCATGACGGGGACAACCCTGACAGAGAATAAGAGAGTCAATGCCAAGGCATCGAACTTGTGCCTCTATCCTGAATCCTCCTTATAGCACAAACTGTACCTAAAACGAAGGACTCAGCGATAGCTTGGTTAAAGCGGTCGTATGTACAAGGTTTTTGCATTTTTTTGCTATCATGTCATCAAAATTTACTAACCCTATTCTGTGAAGTTCTAAAAATAAAGGCCAGTAAATGGAGTCAGTGCAAATTTTATTTGCTGCCGAATGTGAAGCGGCCAGGATGGGAGTTAGCGCCTCCAAATCCGAGACCATGGTCCTCGCCTGGAAAAGGGTGGAATGCCCCCTGCGGGTCAGGGACAGGGTCCTGCCCCAAATGGAGGAGTTTAAGTATCTCAGGGTCTTGTTCACAAGTGGGGGAAGGATGGAGCGGTAGATCGACATACGAATCGGTGCGGCATCAGCAATGACTAGAACGCTGCATCGGTCGGTCGTGGTAAAGAGAGAGCTGAGCCGAAAAGCAAAGCTCTTGATTTACAAGTCGATCTACGTTCCAACCCTCACCTATGGTCACCAGCTGTGGGTGGTGACCGAAAGAATGAGATCGCGGGTACAAGCGGCCGAAATGAGCTTCCTCTGCAAGGTGGCTGGGCTCTCACTCAGAGATCGGGTGAGGAGCTGTGCCATCCGGGAGGAGCTTTGTGTTGAGGCGCTCCTCCTCCAGGTTGAGAGAAGCCAGATGGAGTGGTTCAGGCATCTGGTCAGAATGCCCCCTGAGCGCCTCACGGGCGAGGTGTTTCGGGCACGTCCCACCGGGAGGAGACCAAGAGGCAGACCCCGGACCCACTGGAGAGACTATGTCTCACAGCTGGCCGGGGAACGACTCAGGATCCTTCCGTGTGAGCTGGAGGATTCAGCCGGGGTGAGAGAAGCCTGGGCTTCCCATTTGAGGCTGTTGCCCCCGAGATCCGACCCGGGAACAAGCGGAAGATGACGAAAACAAAATTACAGCTATGATTGGTTCTGAGTAACGGTAGACAGTTACATTCAAACCCTTCAGTGGACACACACTGATCTCCAGGGGTAACTGTGTACCGGCCAATCAACCTAATGTGCATATTTTTTGGGGGGGTTACAGGAAACCGGAATACCCGGAGAAAACCAACGTGGGGAGAACATGGAAACTCCCCACAGAAAGACCAGTGTTCCAAGCCTTTTTCCCACCCCGGACTCAAACCACGACCTTCTTGGTGTGAGGCCCCTGTCCTAACCCCTCCGTCACCATGCCGCCTAAAAAATGAAATGTCACAAAAATACATCCGATATTTGTCTGAAATGTGGTAATTTTATTTACATGCAGGTTTGACTGTCCAGTGGAGGAGAGCACCCATTAACTCTGGATTTAGCATAGCAACCAAACTGCACAACCATTTCATTCTTTTCTCTTTACCCCTCTGTCACAAACAAAGTCCTTGGTAGGATTGGGGCTCACCAAAGCTGGTCTGTGAATGATGATCACTCTGACTTTAAAAGCTTACACAAGGACAACGTGAGAACATTCAAGGTTCAGAAACCAGGGCACAATTTTTAAACCCAGCTCTTCTCAGTCTCTCAATAATGATCTTTTTTATTTTCGGACAAAGATCTGAACGTTAATGTGTTCTCAACGTGTACTGGCAAAAACTCGGCGACAATAGCAGCCTATTTTCTGAATCACACGTTGTCTCCTGCAGGCTCCAGAAAACCATTTACCTGCTCCTCCTCCCTCATTTTTCCAGCTGAGAAAGAAACTCTCCAGCAGAAAGCCTCCTGCTGAGCAAAACTTCTCTGAACATCAACGAGGGAAACAAGACCAGAACAAGCTGTTTGAAATTTTACTTGAAAATCTCTGCTGTTTGTGTGAAAATAGACACTGCTATCAATAGTTCTCCAAGTTTATGATTCGTAAACAACGTCAATGAGCTGATTAGAAACCATCGCTCTGCCAAAGACTAAAACAAATTTCAGTAAATGAGATGATGACGAAAAGTAGATTTTATTAGATGACATTGACAAGTATTTTCTCACCCGATGCTTTGGTCCATTTCTGTGTCTTGCCTCTTCCGTTCCGTCATCTTCCGCTTGTTCGCGGGGGCAACAGCCTCAAACGGATAGCCCAGGCCTCTCTCTCCCCGGCTGCATCCTCCAGCTCACCCGGAAGGATCCTAAGTCGTTTCCCAGCCAGCTGTGAGACATACAGTAGTCTCTCCAGCATGTCCAGGGTCTGCCCCTTGGTCTCCTCCCGGTGGGACATGCCCGAAACACCTCGCCCGCGAGGCGCTCGGGGGGCATCCTGACCAGATGTCCGAACCACCCCATCTGGCTCCTCTCGATCTGGAGGCGGAGCGGCTCGACACCGAGCTCCTCCCGCATGGCAGAGCTCCTTACTCGATCTCTGAGTGAGAGCCCAGCCACCCTGGGTAGGAAGCTCATTTCGGCCGCTTGTACCCGCAATCTCATTCTTTCGGTCACCACCCACAGCTGGTGAACATAGGTGAGGGTGGAAACGTAGATCGACTTGTAAATCGAGAGCTTTGTTTTTCGGCTCAGCTCTCTCTTTACCACGACGGACCGATGCAGCGTCCTAGTCATTGCTGACGCCGCACCGATCTGCCTGTCGATCTCCCATCCTTCCCATCCTTCCCCCACTCGTGAACAAGACCCCGAGATACTTAAACTCCTCCACTTGGGGCAGGACCCTGTCCCTGACCCGCAGGGGGCATTCCACCCTTTTCCACCCATGGAGAGGACCATGGTCTCGGATTTGGAGGCGCTAATTCCCATCCCGGCCGCTTCACACTCGGCAGCAAATCGATCCAGTGAGAGCTGGAGATCACGGTCCGATGAAGCCAACAGGACCACTTGTCTCGTGTCTTTTCTCTAGTTTTTTAATAAAACATCATCAAATATCTGACTCAGCTTTTGTTTATTTCATTAGTCGTTCCGAACGTCCATCTCGTGAATAAGGACACTGATGTGATTGAGTTTTCCCTTCCTCTACTCATTCCCTCTTTTCTTTATTTTTTACGTAGCATTTGCACTTTCCCTCGGCTGAATCAGGGTTCAATGCTGTAGTTGCACTTTCGCTGTCCTTACATAATGATGCAGCGGTCATGTTGCGTTGTATCCTCCGTCTCCTTTTCTCTTGGCAGGATGGTCGCTGTAGGGAACGACGGCCTAGAAAGCTGACCTTCATTTCAGGAAGAATTCCCCTCTCTGCACACCGTTTGGCTCCCACCGGGAGAGCGTCATTAGACCTGTTTGACCTTCGTGGAAGTAGGATAAAGCATCGAGACCTGCTTTGGACAAAGACCGGTGCTCTTAAATGACTCAAGCAACAATGAGTTTGTTTCATTATTTATTGATGTGTGTGTTTCGGTTTTCAGCCGCTCTCATTGTCATTCACCACCGAGAGACACATCAGTCTTAAATACAGGCCTATGACGAAGACAAGCAAAGGACTTTGAATTCATAAAGAAAGGTTTAAAAGGAAGTTTAATAAAGGGCAATATTAAAAAACATCAACTTTGACTGTAATCCATTGTTTTTACTCATTAATTTTTGATAATAGAAAAATGGCAGCATGTAACTGAACACCTGGGGTACTTATTCCATACGTTTGCACATTTATAATTTAAGTAAAACCAATTTTACAGGTTACAAGATACAGCAAGAAAAAAACCCAGAAGCTAATACTGGTGGCAGCACGGTGGCACAGTGGGTAGCATGGTGGCCTCATAGCAAGAAGGTCGTGGGTTCGAGTCCCGGATGGGGACGAGAGTTGGAACACTGTCCTGTCTGTGTGGAGTTTACGTCGGTTTCCTCCCACACTCCAAAGCAGGGGTGGGCAATTAATTTTTATCAGGGGCCGCATGAGAAGCCTGAATTGTGTCAGAGGGCCACTAACTTTCTTTCATTGTAAAATACTTAAATATTTTGAATAGCTGGTACTGATAATCGGAAGAATAAAGCACTCTGTAAATATGTATATTAGGTTATGTGAAACTGTGGTCTATTGGTTAAATAAGAAAAACAATTTATTTTGTAACTTGTTAATCTCCACAAACAATAACCTGTAATGCTTTCCACCTCATGTTACCTCTTCAGTGAGAATAATCCAGTCTGTTCTGGGCTTGAACAAGGGCACTGAAATCTGGCAGAATGTCTGAAGTGGCTATGTGAAGGACAGCTGAGAGGTGGTCATCAGTCATAGAGGATCTGTGTTTGGATTTATTGAACTTCATAACTGAGAATGTCTGTTCACATTGATAGGTGGATCCAAAGAGGACTAGGATCCTCTGAGCATGCCTCCTCAGGTGTGGAAAGTTCTCCTCTTTGAGGGCGGAGTAAAAGTCCAGCAGTGAGACTGACTTGAAGTGATCTGCCAGATGTGTGTCAGACTGCAGATCACTTCACTTGGTGCATCATCCACACTGCAGTTGAAGGGAGAACAAACCATGTGCATTTCACTCTCAAGAGTTTTGAAATCACCTTGAAAACTCTGCATGTGTGCATACGTAGCGACGTAACGCTTTTCAAAATAAAAGAAAATAAAAAAAAAAGCTAAAAAAAAAGGTTTAATTTATGGTGTTTATAATTGGCCTCATGCGGGCCGGACAGGGGTGTACAAAGGGCCGGATGTGGCCCGCGGGCCGTAATTTGCCCAGGTCTGCTCCAAAGACATGCATGCGAGGGTGATTGGCCGGTGCCAAATTGCCCCTAGGAATGAGTGTGTGTGGATGGTTGTATGTGTGTGGCCCCGCGACAGACTGGCGACCTGTTCGGGGTGTGCTCTGCCCTTCGCCTTAAATTGGCCAGGATGGGCTCCGGCACCCCCGCAACCTCGAAAGGGACAAATGGATAAGAAGATGACTGATGACTGGCTAATACTGGTATCTGGTAAAATTCCTAAAACAACCATTTAAGTCAGGGGTGCCCAACCTTTCCTGTCCCAAGATCTACTTTTCAAGTAGCAAACCCCTTAAAATTTACCAGTCCTGCGGCAACATTACAAACCGCCACAGATTTTTCCAGCCGGTGTTAAAACTGATATCGGTCCAGAGTACTTCCTCCAGATCCACAGCCAATTAGAATTTTTTTTTTTAGAAAAACTACAGTTGATTATCCAATCAATGTTCAGATTGATGATGTCTCATATGACGTCATCAACCCGGAAGTATGCATCCACTCCTTCTATTAGCCTTTAGATTTGAAGCTGAGTAGAAATTTGGAGTGAATTGCAGGCATCAAATCAGAATTGTTTGAAAATAAATTATTTAGAATTGTATAAGGATCTTCTCCACCAATCAACAAAAAATATTGTTTTGATAGTTTCATCCTGATCCTGGCCGACTTCCGGGTTTTAGTCACGTGGGTGAAAGCTCTCTACGACACAAGAAAGGTGTTAAATTGTTGCTAGTAGTTTTTTTGAGCGGCTGAATGGTCGCTAAATTTTGCGTCAAAGTTGCTGAATTGGAAACACTGACTTTCTGTCATTAAAAAGAAAAGTCACAATCTTTTTTTCAACACGTCTCACGGTCGACTCGGGACCAGTCCGCAATCTACCGGTAGATTGCAGTCGACCGGTTGGGCACCCCCCGATTTAAGTCATGCTGGGCGGATTTGTTCTGGGCCAGTTACAAAGCCAGCGCTTAAAACGTTTCACTGTCTTTGATCGGCATTAACAATAATTCAATCTTTTTGTCACTTGCTCTGGCTAACGCTAACACAACAGTGCTGTAGCACATGCACGGGTATGCCAAACTGTTTGTACCATCACAGATGTACCATCAACCCCAACTGATCAGAGGAAGAAAAGCTCAGGACCAAAATTGTGGACTTTTGCAACTTGTGGATAGAAAGATCCCCAAGAAATAAAGCAGGTTAAACAACCATCTACACCATTGGTGCCTTGCAATGTAAAACCCTACCAAAATAACAAATCGCAAAGGGGTGCAAAGCAGCAAGTCCCAGGACCCCTTTGCAAGTGAGGGGCAGTGTCAGCGAGGTGCTTCTGTTTGTAGCGAAAAGTGTTGCGGCACAGTGTGACCGAAACTGATGGCAAATCTGTTTGGGCTGGCGCTTATCGGTCCGGCCAAAATGACGGCTGTGGAATAGGTTCTGAAAAAATCCGGTTCTCAATATCCATCCCTACTACAAACAGAAAGCTCCATTTTGAAATCGAGGTAGGCGTGATCTACTGTGGGTTTGTCTTGAAAGGTTTATTGTTATACACAAAGTAAACCTTTTCTATAAATATTACTCACTATTGTACAGCTACTTTTTGTCTGCTAGGTGTTTGAGTTTGACACTCTTGATCAGGTGAGAAGAACCTGAGATGGGTCTCGAGCCACAGAACAGGAAAGCTGGAAATCAATCGGAGTGATGTCGATACAATAGCGCCTCCACAGTTTGGCGAGACATCTCACTGGGGGACATTGGATTGGATGTATTTGTAATGTAAAGAAGCAGGGCATCGCCAAGTTGAGGAGTTGAATCATAAGGGGAATCCACGTCCTGAAAGAGCAGATGGCCAGTAAATGGAGATATATTTTTTGCACTTGTTGTGTAAGTTTGAAACTTTGTTTGAAATCGGCTGCTTTTTTCTTATTTTTCCAAGATTTTTTTTAGCCATTCACCACTGACCTATGAATCATCCTAGCATCAAATCACTCCTACCTTACAAAGAGGAACCTGTGTTGCTTCTTCACATAACACACACCCTAACAATAAACGGTTTCAGATGGTATAATTATACTCTTTGTTCCTCGCAGTCTGTTGTAATGACACATAATTTGTTCCGGTTTTCTCGCTGCATCTTGAAAAATGTTAAAGATAATTGGATTGTTTTTGGACTGCTTTCTTTAGACCACTCAGAACATTTTTTTCAACGCATGAAAAAAATTCAACCAAATCCCACTCATCTCGTTATCAAAAGTAGGGATTATGTTTTTATTTAGAAAGTGACAAAATGATGAACCAATAGGGTAGAGGACAGCCGTTGTCCTGGACTACGGAGTAGATTTGAACATTAACAATGCAAACACAGGACTAAAATGTCACTGTGGTCAAGTCAAAAAGACTAAAAGGTCACAACTATTGATCAGCGTGTTGTCGGAGGTGGGTTAAGAAGCTTTAAAATCAATAAGCTTTCTTAGTTTTTGATGGTTAAAAGGCAGCCTGGCATCAGGTTTGAACTAATAATGGCTACAAAACCACAGGGTACAACAGTCCTCTTCAGTCTTTCCAAGAAATGTTTGTGAACTCCCTCATTTCTCAAAGTTCAATCAAATGGAATCCATCGACTTCTATTTCAGAAAATGATTTTCCCCCTTGATTGTTTTTCAAGCCCTGTCCACACTGGACAGCATCGCCCCTTGACCTCTGGGATTCCAGCTGTGCCCCCAAGAGAGAATCACAAATCCATATGCAATCATAGGAGCACAACCGTCTTGGCCCAGAATAACCACGAAAATAATCTATTGGATAGAATCCATGCTGTACCAAGACTTTGTTTTCACGTCTGTCGGAATTAAATCATAACTGGATTGGATTAGTTAGAAATTACAAAGATAGGAATGCATGCAGAATTTTGCAAAAGACCTCAATATTTGAGAACCAGTTAGAGAGTATGTGTGCCAGTAGGGCTTCAACTTGGCTCTCCCATTTTGTTATGTCACTTGTTGGTTTAGTCCCAACAAATTGTTGTCTAGGTTCCCCATGGTGGTTTTCACCTGTGGTTCATTGTCTTGTGTAAATGAGGCATGCTCCCCTACCCTCCTGTGCCAGATCAGTCTAACATTTGCCTATTTCAGGTTATCTTTAGAACACAATTAACAAAGGACTGCTTTACGTCGGTTTTCAAATCAGAGAAAATCCCCTTGCTGGTGCGGTGTTCGGGTACATCCCACTGAGAGGCAACCCAGAGATAGAACTCGGACCCACGACAGAGGTCACGTATTACAGCTAGCCTGGGAATTTCTCGGGATCCTCAGGATGAGCTGGTGGATGCAGCCGGGATGAGCGAAGCCTGAGCTTCCCGTTGAAGTCTGTTGACCTCACTACTCGGCTCAGATAAGTAGGAGATGCCGGAATGGAACGAACAAAAGAAACAAAATAGAAATTCTGGGCAATTTCTAAAAATAGAATTTGTCATGACCTCTTGCCTGCTGCCAGAGGGAGCCCTGGACCTTCCTCCCCCTCCTGGATTCCAACCTTAACCTGAACACCTGGGTGATTAGCCTGGTACCAATCAGCTGTGCTTCCTATTAAAAGGCAATCGCCCCAGACTTTCTTGTCGGGTCATTACCATGCCTTCCAGTCAGGTCTCCCTGGTTGCCTGACCATGATGACATTATGATTGAACTCTGTGATTATTACTATCATTTGAACTTTTGAATCCCGACTTAATCCTGTGCCCTTTCCCTTACAGCCTTACCGGACTTGTGTTTAATAAACCCAGTTTTGATGTCCTGCAATTGGGTCCTCCTCCTTCCACATCGTAAACCCTGACAGAATTAGACATGGAAATAAACTAATAATTCCGTTTGTCGGCATCTAGAAATGTTTGCCAGAGACAGACTGAAAAAGACTATTGCCTCAGAGAAGTAGGCACTTAAAGTAGAATCTTGAAGCTTGAAGACCCCAGTGGCAGCCAAATGTTGAATTTGTGATTTGAAAACCGAAGTAAACCAGTCCTTTGTTAACTGCAGGAGATATTTTAGACAGATTTTTACAGATATTTTAGAGCTGTGACACTTCTCACTACACATTTTGTAGACATTTTGTTGACAAGCATTAATTTTTTACTCTTTTCTCTCTTGAGAAGAAAAATTAGGCAAAATCAACTTTGTGGAGATTACTATTATTTTTGATCATACCTACATTAAAAACTTACTTGTCGTTGTTTTCTATTCTATTCGTGTATGTCTGAGTCCATTTGGAGTTCTCCCATTCAGTACTCGGAAACTATTCAAACACCATTGTTCTTGCCTGCAAATTTTGTTCCCTGTCCCGCCCACATTCCACTTTAAGCTGGAAGTGATTTGTATCAGCAATGTATGCACTCTGCTCATGCTCACGTGTGTAATTTCGAACAAGATTTACGTTGAGTTGCGGTGGTAAAAAAAACTCGTGAAAAATTGAAAATCAATTCAAGGAGTGCAAGTCATATTCCATTTTAACAGCAATTATTCCCCAGTTGCTACTTTGATTGTTCAAATACTAGAGTTGGAAAACTGGGAACCATATGCACAATCTTGGTTGGTACACTGTGGACATAAAGATATAGACATAGTCAGCAACAACCTTCTGTTGGGCTTAGTTTTTGAATCTAATTTTCTCACCTAAATTTAGAGCCAAATTAAAGACTGATCAACGTTTCGCATTCTCGCTTGTTCCAGTTTGAGTGGAACAAACATGAGCCTCAACATCTTGTTCGTAGCTGACAGATAGACTCCCTGTTGGGTCTCCTGCTGCTGTAGAACATCTGCTTCATAGCTAGACGTGTCGTGTATACAGAAATGGAACTAGTTCTTATTGGACTTCAAGTTGACGGTCTGTAATCTTTAACGAGTCTGACCTTTTTACTCTGAACTTAGACATTCAAAAGATCTTGTGTCTCAGATAACTGCTGCTTCCTGGATATTTTATCTTCTTCTGACCATACTTTGGAAATTCCACAAAGGAATGTCTGTAAAAACGTTGATGAATTACATACTTTTGAGAAACCATTAAACTTAGATTTCTCTAAAAGGTCCAACTTCTGACAGCCAATAGTCCAAGGGACACCAAAGTGTCAAAAGTCAGGTCAAATTGTGACCATTTTGGTCCAAAGACCTTCCATTCTGTGGTTATTATCTCTTTGTTGACACCTGCCTTTGTGAACCCTGTTAGTGTGAGAAAATCATTAAGCACCAGCAAACACACTTTTCTTCCTCATTTAAATTCACACTCCAGAGCGTCATCTTCACTATCTCCGGATGTCAGATACATTGAGTAGCTGCCATGTGATTGGACGACGAGTTGTTTATGTAACAAGCAAATAAGCTTGTTTGCTTCCTAGACTTCCACGTCATTCGCTGGTTTATTAATTTGTTCAGTGATTGATTTATTTGACACGTTTCCTTGTCAGACAAACAGAAGATACAAAGACAAAATGAGCCTCAGGGAAGAATAATTCTAATTTAGGAGCCAAACAGAGAAAATTAATGCATTCACGCAAATGCACACACACACATGCACACACATAAACACACATCTCAGGAGATTCACGACCTCCTGAGCAGCAGGGGTGTATGGAGAGAGTCAAAGACCATGTCCAAACGCATTTGGGTATTTTTGAAAACGTGTATCTGCTGTCCACTGTTTTAGAAAAACTCTTGCGTACACACTTAACTGTTTTCAACAAAAACGCACCCACACGAACCAGTATAAATACACTTCTGGGTGCAGTAATGAGCATGCCAGACCAGTAGTGGGCAGTATTTATCTAAACGTAAGCGCTGAGCTAGGAAGGCTGATGTGATGGTTAATAGCCGACTGCAACGCATTTCTCCTCCTATGCTCCTCAACAAGAAGCATGAGCATTTGAGTGCGTAAAAAAAAGCGAGAAAAGAGTGTAAGAGTAATGTTTTTTTTCTGAGAATTTATGTTGCCCACTGTCTGATATTAAAATCAAGGACGCACACAAATGACATTTATGTATTAATTGTCGCAGGTAGTGACGTTTAAAAACACAAAACGCCGGTTATGCATGTCCACACGGAAACGCAAAACTGGAGTTTTCCTAAATCTTCACTTTGATCAGATAAAAATAAAACATTTGTATTAGAATAATTTTGTTTATCTAGCTATCAAGTATCAAGACTTCAGCGGTTTTGACAACAGGGTCCCTCGAACCATCGAAAACATTATGTGGACCCTGACCTTCTAGCCAGGCACTAATAGCTCGTATGTCCGAGCCCTAGGGCGTCTTGCCGGCTCCACAATGCCACTTTCCCCATTTCGGTCATGTCCTCTGCCTGCCTCTCGACCATCCTACAAGAGCAATCCCTCGATTCAACCCAAATGTTGCAGGCTGAAAAAGATCACAAAGTAAGCCCTTCACCCGTTGGCTCGATGAAATCGGCAGTAACCTCTAACAACTCGGAGTCACTGTCAAGAAAGCAGAAGAGCTGGGCCAAGATCACTAGCACTGGAAAACTCGGTCCATCTGACCAGATCAACGCACAAAGATGGGACTCATCTTCTTTGCCCGAGCCTTGATCGATTAATTGAGCTATCAGGTGCAGGTAAAGCTTGCACAATGGAGGAGTCAAGATTTTTGTAGTGATGTATTACAAAAATAAAGTCAGAACATAGGCAATAATTATAAGAAGTGCAAAGTCCAGGATATGAAACAAGAACCAAACAAAAGGACCACTTAAGAAATCCAACCCTTGCATTAATACATGTCTCAACAAATGAACTTTCAGAAGGATGCTGAATTTGGAACCATCAGGAAAGAGGCCTAGAGGAAGGCCATAGAGGAGGTTCATGGATACAGTGAAGGAAGACATGAAGATAGTTGGCGTGACCGAAGAAGATGCAGCAGATAGGGTTAGATGTAAGAAACTGACTTGCTGTGGCGCCCCCTGAAGGAAAATGCTGAAAGGAGAAAAAAAAAAGAAGTTTTAAATGATCATTCATAAGCTGTAAAGAAAACGACTAGAAAACATCAATGTGACTGTTTAACATGATAACAAAAGAAAAAGTCCACGTTAGCTAATTAGCATTAGCAATAAATCCGCCACATGCTCAAGAGGAAGTAAGTCACAGCTGTAATTCTTAGTCAGTCACCTTATTATCTGTCTATCCCTTACAAGGTTGCGGGGAGTGCCGGAGCCCACGCAGACACGAGGAGAACATGCAAACCCCACACAGAAAGGACAGTGTTACAAGCCTCGTCCCCACCAGGACTCGAACCCACGACCTTCTTGCAGTGAGGCCACTGTGCTACACACTGCGTCACTGTGCGGCAGCCATAATTCTTCCAGTTTAAAATCTATATCAGTTGTTGCTTTCATCAGGATTTTCCAATAAATAGTGCCTTCTTTATGTAACCACGTATGTAAAGTGTAACAATAAATATCATCAACTTTTTCTCAGTAAAACGTTACATTACTCCGTTAATGAAAAAAAAAAAGAATAATGACAATAAGAAAAGAATAAGTTACAGTTACCGGGAGGAGACCAAGAGGCAAACCCTGGACCCGCTGGTGAAACTATGTCTCACAGCTCGCCGGGGAACGACTTGGGATCCTTCCAGGTGAGCTGGAGGATGCAGCCGGGGAGAGAGAAGCCTGGCCTTCCCGTCTGAGGCTGTTGCACCCGCAACCCGGCCCCGGATGAGCGAAAGACGACGCAACGGAACTCACAGTGACTCATTGCATTTATAATGAGTCACTCCCAAGACTGATTAAAACACAACCTTCATAAGAACGGTGTTAAATTCTCAAGTCTAAATCCAAGTAATTCCAATTTCTACAACTTCTATGACATTACACCTCAAGCTGTGGTTTCTGAAGCGGATAATTTCTCCAGTGACTCACCGCCTGGTTCTCCTATATTTACATTTTCAGTCTTCCAGGCATCACTTTCAGACTGAACTTTCATTATCAAGCAGTAAAGCTCAGGGTCTGTTTTTTCCTCTGCTACACTGCCATAAGCCAAGCATTAAATAAACACAGGCTCTTTGCATTTGGAAACCTGCAACCAGGTTATGAACTAAGATTTAATGCGCCTTGGTTGCTAGGAAACAGTCCAAGTTTGTTCTTTTTCTGCCAGTCGTTGGTGACGAGTTAAAAACAAAACAACAAACAACAAGTAAGAAATACAAACTCCTCAGGAAGTCATTTACATAAAAAAATTATGCATAATCACAAAAGCATACAAATGATTGGTCCCATTCAGAGGATGTTTCCTGTTTCATTTGACCCAAGCGTCACTATGTGGAAAATCCATAAATAGAGCTCGAACATGTAACTGGATATTTGTCTTTCAGAAAGCACAAAGGGAGCAACATTGCCCTGCATTTCACCTGCATCTCTAGAGGCCGACTCTCTGCACATCTTTTCTTCTGTTCTCATTCCCAAAACACTCTCACAAACAGCCTTACTTGATATGCTTTATTAGCCCGTGCACGGCCATGTTTTCTCCTTGACCACATACAAAGCTTGTCACAGGCAACGAAGTTTGGCAAAGTTCTGTCTCCAATCAACAATAACCCAGAAAATGTGAGTAAATTTTAAAGTGTAGTCTTGTTATTCACAGACTGCCATTAGAATTAACATTTGCAATTGTTATTAAACACTATGTTCCAATTCTACGTTGAATGCTCGTTAATAGTCGTCAAACTGGTAGGCTAAACGTTTTTGCAATAAGGCCCCATCCACACAGAGCCGGGTATTTTTGAAAACACATATCTGCTGTCCTTCATTTTAGGAAAACGCTCGCGCCTACTGTTGGGTCCAAAATTGGTAATGTCAATTTTGGTACCTTTAAGATCATCATCAACCAATAAGGATCACTCAGAGACAAAGGATAAGTTCAAACACATTGCAATGAGGAGAGGGAGAAAGAGAGCAGTGTTGACCACACGATCTCCAACGCAACTCTGAACTCCTCTACCCTGGTACTTCCTTTATTAAAGCAGCAAAAGTCATACGTAGATGAGGATACAGAATGTTCTGGTTTCAAAACAAGTTGCTCAAAAAGCAGAAGTGTGTCAAAAAACAGAATTCAAAAAGCAGAAGTGTCTCAGTGTCAGACAAGTGTCAGACAAGTTGCAGATGTCAAAAGTGGTCATGCGTTTGGTGTGAAAAGTTGCTTATGCAGGCAAAAGTTTTAAAATGGTTGACATATACAGACATGTAGAAAATGGTGGTTATGTGGGGATGTGAAAAACACACACAATTACATTAAGCTTAAATTTATGCAATGGTATATAGAAAGATGAGTAACTGTGAACACATGAGTATCTGAGTAAATAAGAATAAATTTGAGCTTATCTTACATTTCCCCCCTGTTGTGAGTTTTGAACATCAGATGTATCACCACTATATTAGCTTTAAAATACATCACCATAGAAAACATAAAACAACAGTGTGATGTTTAAGGATTGGGCGAAAAACCCGCAAAAGGCGCAGGAAAATTCCCAATCCGCCCTCCGCATTGGAGCGACGTCCTCATGGCCAAAAACATCAGGGATAAGTGGTGGAGAGATAATAGAATGCAAGAATGAATTGATTAAATGATAATACAAGCAACAGTGATGAGTAAGAACCTAGCTGTGGGCGCCACAACAGGTACAATCCTGCGGGTGCTTGATGGTGGGGTTACCACGGAGCAGGGCCTCAGTCAGGGGGCTGAGCACCCTGAGAATGCACCTATTGTGCAAACAGTCCAAACAGGGGAACGAGGAGCAGAGGTTACCAGCACTTGCTCCTTGAGGGACTGGGGCCTTAGTCCCTAGGGGTGGTGAGAAAGTCCTGCAGAGCAATGTCCTGAGTGGGGAGTAGGTTGTACTGGTAGATCTGGGCAACAAACAGTCTCGTAACAGCTTTCTTCGTCATAGGAACAATGCAACAGGAACAACAGAGGCAAAGGAGAACGAACATGATGATGATAGCAATGAAGGGGAGGATGGCCTTGAGAAGGACTTGAGAATTAATTAATCAGTCAACCAATTAATTAATTAATTTGGTCGCCCGGTTTCAGGACTCCCAAAATTTCTGTGGGTTGTGAGAGAACCTGGAGACACAGAGCAACCAGGAAATGTCTCTGGCAAAAGACCAGATTAAGCCATCTATAAATAGGGTGCAGTTCAGCTGATTTCTTCACCGCTTTGAGACGCTGGCCCCTAGTGGTTACCAACCCCTTTGAACACGGACTTCCACTGCTACCCCCGTCGGTCGTCGTGGCTCAAGCAAGAGTCGAACTTTGCAGGAGGGTCTCTCAGCAATTTTTACAGCAGCGGGTGTGGTGATCTGGACACGGTATGGGCCTTCCCAGCATGGGCAGGTCCAGAACTTCCTTTCGATCACCTTCAGCAAGATCAGGTCTCCAGGTTTCGGCAGTTCCTGTGCGGGCAACAGAGAAGGGGGCAGATTATTTGTTCTCCGGACATCTTTCTCTCTAAATAATCTGGTGAGCCAGTTAGTCGTAGGGTCTAACTGGCCTTCTTTCTCCTGATAGGTCTGCCATAACCGGCCTCAAATGGTGTCACCCCTGTATAGGATGGGGTGATTTCTTCGAGGAAATTGCCTCTCTTGGTCCTAAATGACCTTGACTGTTATATTTATAGCAGTTCATTGACAATTTTTTTTTTTTTTCCATAACAAAATACTCTAATGAAATATACTCTAATTAAATATCCCCCCTGTTGAGACATGGGAACCCCCATGGCTCACTATAGTTACAGTTTGAAATCACACTTGGCCTAACTGTAGGTGTGGTGATCTCATGTCCCATAAACATTCCCAAACTCCCAATACTGCATGAGGTTCTGCAAATTGTGCTAAACAGTTTTAAATTCAATTATTTCTGTTTCTGTCGTCATAGCACATCCAAATTTATGCCCTCCAATTATCTTTTGTAGCTGATTTAATAACACAAAGGCCTGGTCTGCCTGTGGATCCAACGTTATCCCATCTCTAAACCTTAAGTCCCCACCAAATATTACTTCTTGAAGTGGCTACCGTCCCTACACACACATTCGTTCTGTGACCTTGAGACTTCCTGAATTGCAATCTTCCTTTTCTACACTGGATATTTGCCTTTCCTTAATATGTGGCCTGCCTCGCCACACCTTCACTCATGTATTATTTAGCCCGTCAAAACTTCCTTCTCTGCCTGTCTGATGAGTGAAGATCACAAAAGTTAATTATTATTATTTCTATTTAATTCATGTCTCTTTTAGGATTAAAACATCTGTTTAACATCAGTTTGCTAGTCTACAGGGGGCAGGGCTTTGATTCCAAACATCTTCTATCTGAGCACCTCCTTGCACATTATTTTTTTTTTTTTTTTTTTTAGAAATCAAGTAACAATAAACACTTATCTGCAGATCTTAAACTTACTTTATTAATCATTACTGCTATTAATTAAATTATTTATTTATTTGTCAACTGCACAAAGTCCAGTACAAAACAAAATACGTTCTTAACAAAAATCATTATTCATCCTGTACAATTCTCACATTTTACCATGTCTAAATGACTGTGCTGAAATATGGGGTGTCAGCTACAAAAAATCAACTATGCAAATTATTTGATTAGAGAAAAACATAATTGCTGCTAAGGCTGAAGTTTTGGATCAAACTAATGCTCTGATCTTAAAAGATAGAATTTAAAATTGTTCAAATTATGTTTCGAGTTCATTAAAAAGCATCCGTTTCAGTATCTAAAAACATTTATCTACCACCACAGTGATCTTAGAGACAGCAATACTAACTTCCCTTTACCAGGTTTCAGGACATAGATAATTTTTTTCCCGTATTTCTAAATCCTAACAAAATGCTCCAGCCTGATGACGTTCAAAAAGAAATATAAAGAAATGATCTTCACTAAATATAAAACAATTAATGTTAATCTGTTTCTCTCATTTACATTTTCCTATTTTTTTTTTTTTTCCTATTTCAAGACAAACAAACAAACTATATATCCCACTGTTAAGAACAATCATATATAACCAGTCCTACAAAATCACACACACAACCAAACAATGTTTAGACACACAAGCTTGACAAAGAAGTCAAGTCACACACTAGTCACGCTCTCTACAAAATATATTTATCATTAGGGAAAGTCCATACGAACTTAGAGGAAGTGACGTGTTCATTAAAAATAAACTAAGAAAAAATGTTAAAAAATTCTGTGTTTCTATTAAAGGTGTGGATCATTAGAATAATTGTGATGATGAACTGAAATTATGTTCTGAACTTTTCTGTTTAAAGAAGAAATTTAAGTTATTGTTTCTTTAAAAATATGCAAGTCTTGATGGTTAAATTCAAGCTTATATGTGAAAAGAATTTAAAATAGTAATTGTAACACTCTTCATTTGACGTACTACCCCTTTTTTTTTTTTTTTCATTTTATGTATCATAATGAATTTCTGTTTATATATTTATATCATTATGTTTTTATGATGATCTGAAAAAAGGGTCGGCGTAACAATCAGTTGCTTCAGCCGATACCTTTTTGGTCCCTTTGTTATATATATGTAAGTTCAGAAAAAATGTAAATTTATTTATTGTAAATGTACAATATGACCGAAACAAAAGATAAAAGAAAGAAAGACATTCCACGATCATGCACATGCTTACACACACAGATTTACACACACTAATTTACACACACATGCTTACACGCACACTCAGATTTACACCTGCACTCAACTGTAGCAGGACAGAGACACACACAAACATCCATCTTTTTCACAATTACAAACTTTAGTGAAATACTAGCATTTTTTGAGCCATTTCAGAATGAATTTGTAACAGAAAGGTTTGACCAAATCTAATCCTTCCTTTACTTCAAACTTTTACAGTTTATACATTCATTTACTACTGTTTTGTCGTTTTCACTAATTTGATTTTGACGAGTTGATGATTTTATAAACTTGTTTTGATCTCAAAAACTGGCATCACAAACCGGCTTTCTGATACCCAAAAATTAACCTGGCCAGGGTCAATTTTATAAACACTGTGGACAGTCATTCAGCAAGATATCGTGCCAATTTCTACAGATCTGCGCGCGTCTTTTTGTTATTTTATTATTATTACTGGCGCCGTACTAGCAGCCTGCTGCATGTGATGCAGCACACAAAATTTCCCAACTAATTATTTTGTCTCTTTTATTTAATTCTAAGATCTCTAACCCTACTTTTCTCTTTTGTCTTTAACCTGTTAAAATCTCTTTTTACTCTGGTCTGCCCAATCTTTAAGGCCTAGAAGCACATTGTTGATTCCAGTGGTATTTTTGCATCGTTTCATCTTTTCATCTCTCCTTTTGAAAAGGGTTTTCATCATGGTGGTTTGAATTTGTATTTAGTAACC
Organism: Neostethus bicornis; assembly: GCA_902685375.1. NCBI lineage: Eukaryota > Metazoa > Chordata > Actinopteri > Atheriniformes > Phallostethidae > Neostethus > Neostethus bicornis. The sequence continues at coordinate 5,930,061 of LR738551.1, read as the reverse complement.
CACTTCTCCAAGTAGTCACAACTACCGGGACATGTTTTAACCATAAATTTAACATCTGGATGGTTCTGGATTTCTTTAGCTAATTTCTGACCCATTATGATGTTCCTTTTAACAGGATCAACAAGTTTGTTGATTAGATATGTATATCTCTTTTCTCTTTCAACTCTGAGTCCCTTCACCACACACACACACACATACTGCGCAGTCAGACACGCCCCACGATTCTCTGAAATAGAAAAACTCTGTCAGTCTACACTTGCAACGCTGCGGTTAACTTCCTCGTTCTCTCCTTTTCCTCCGTCCACGCTCAGCGCTCAGCGCACCAACTTTATCAAGACCACTTACTTTTTCCCTTCTATCTCAACAACCTTCCTTATTCTGCCATGGTAATTCACAATGCATGAAGAGAATAAACAGTACAACCAGAACACAGAAAACCACAAAAACTAGAACCTTCTTCCAGTCTGGATCATCCAACCAGAACATTTTTTCTCTCAGATTTAAACAACACAACAAACAACAAACAACAAACAGAGAAATCCTTTCTCCGGTGAATGAATAGGCTGGCTGATGTAGAAATTACCCTAGAAAACAACCTTTTTGGTGAACCTGCTCAGTTATCTTTACTGATAACGAGCCTTGTGCTCAAACCATAAAACAACGAGGGTGAACCTGCTCAGTTATCTTTACTGATAACGAGCCTTGTGCTCGAACCCTAAAACAACGAGGGTGAACCTGCTCAGCTATCCTTTGATAACGAGCCTTGTGCTCGAACCCTAAAACAACGAGGGTGAACCTGCTCAGCTATCCTTTGATAACGAGCCTTGTGCTCGAACCCTAAAACTACGAGGGTGAACCTGCTCAGCTATCCTTTGATAACGAGCCTTGTGCTCGAACCCTAAAACTACGAGGGTGAACCTGCTCAGCTATCCTTTGATAACGAGCCTTGTGCTCGAACCCTAAAACTACGAGGGTGAACCTGCTCAGCTATCCTTTGATAACGAGCCTTGTGCTCGAACCCTAAAACTACGAGGGTGAACCTGCTCAGCTATCCTTTGATAACGAGCCTTGTGCTCGAACCCTAAAACTACGAGGGTGAACCTGCTCAGCTATCCTTTGATAACGAGCCTTGTGCTCGAACCCTAAAACTACGAACAACAACAAAAAAAAATTATCAACCCAGCCAGCCTACCTTACGTTGTGATGATCTTTTTCCAAAAATGGACCCGTCACTGGAACCACGGCCCGGCGCAGGCGCAGAGACTTGGCCCGTCCCTTCAATGGAGGACGCTGTCGACAGATTCTTGGCCTCGCTGCTCCCGCGTCGGATCGGAGTCCAGGTCTTGGGTCCCGGGTTTCGGCACCAAGAATGTTGGGTCCAAAATTGGTAATGTCAATTTTGGTACCTTTAAGATCATCATCAACCAATAAGGATCACTCAGAGACAAAGGATAAGTTCAAACACATTGCAATGAGGAGAGGGAGAAAGAGAGCAGTGTTGACCACACGATCTCCAACGCAACTCTGAACTCCTCTACCCTGGTACTTCCTTTATTAAAGCAGCAAAAGTCATACGTAGATGAGGATACAGAATGTTCTGGTTTCAAAACAAGTTGCTCAAAAAGCAGAAGTGTGTCAAAAAACAGAATTCAAAAAGCAGAAGTGTCTCAGTGTCAGACAAGTGTCAGACAAGTTGCAGATGTCAAAAGTGGTCATGCGTTTGGTGTGAAAAGTTGCTTATGCAGGCAAAAGTTTTAAAATGGTTGACATATACAGACATGTAGAAAATGGTGGTTATGTGGGGATGTGAAAAACACACACAATTACATTAAGCTTAAATTTATGCAATGGTATATAGAAAGATGAGTAACTGTGAACACATGAGTATCTGAGTAAATAAGAATAAATTTGAGCTTATCTTACACCTACACATAACCGCTTTTAAAATATCCACGTCCACACGGAGCCGTATAAATATGCTTCTGAGTGCGGTTATGAGCATGCCAGACCAGTAGTGGGCAGTATTGATATAAACGTAAGTTCTGAGCTATCCAATCAGAGCACCCTCTGTCGTCATTTCCGCAAAACCTGAAACTTGGCGTCGGGCATCTCGTTTATGTGGACCGACAAGGAGGTGGAGTTGCTTTTAAAAGTCGTCATCGACTATAAAGTTAATAAAACACAGGAAAATATAGATTGGGTCCATGCTGTCCAAACAAGGACGCACACGAATGACATATGTGCATAACTTGTCGCAGGTAGTGATGCATAAAAATGCAAATCTCCATTTTCACACGTCCAAACGCAAAAACAAAAATTTCCAAAATCTCCACTTTGGCCAGAGTTTTCAAAGACTCCGGGCTTGAGTAAAAAAAGCCTCCATTTTTTTGTGGACGGCGGGTCAAAACGGACAAAAATATATGTGTTTTCAAAAAAACCCGGCTACGTATGGACGGTGCCTAAGAGTTTAGTTTTGGTTAAAGTACAAAGGTTGGAAAATATGGAACCAGTTGTCTCACAAGGCTTCTATCAACATGTCAGAAACATCATTTAACAAGAACAAGTCCAAATTAATGCGTCAAAGAAATTGCCTCCACCTTCGGAGGTGGTGGCTCAATGGTAGAGCGTTCACCCTCGGACCGGAAGATAACCAGAAGTTCACGGGTTCGATTTCCATTGAGTTCACATGTAGGGTCCTTGGGGAAGACACCTAACCCCCTGTTTCTCCCACCACTGGTGCCGTTAGTTTTACAGTTTTTCTGTGTAGCATTCTTCACAGCAGTTAGTGCGTTTTAATCCCGTGCATAAAATTTTAATAACGTGATGGTTTCATTTCAGATAAGCCTTGATCATGCTCGGAATAAGTTTGACCAGCACAAATTTGAACATTTATCCCGTCCGGCATTACAGCTAAAACGTCGCATGTTGTATTTGAATTAATTTGTCAAATTTTAGTCACTTATGTACTCATTACTTAAGCATTACCGTCTTATCCTACTAACTCAATGTGGCATCTGTTGTGATGTGGAAGGCGGAGGACCCAAATGCAGGACACCAAACAAGATTTATTAAACCAAGGATCAGCAAAGCTGTAAGCAAAGAAAAGGGATCAAAATGGTTATCAAAAGAGTCAATCTCAGTCCCAAAGGATATCCGCTGGGTCGGGAGTCAGCCAGGACTGGAAGGCATGAAGACCCGAAGAGGAATGCTGGTGAGGCTGCCTTTAAATAGGCAGCAGAGAGATTAGGTGCAGGTGGTCCAACCAGGTAGAATTGGGGGAAACGTGAGATGGTCCCTGGCTCCTCTGGTGGTGGTTGAGGGAACCACAACAGCGTCCTTATTATTGTAGATGCTGCACCGATCTGCCTCTCCAATTTCCATTCTATTCATCTCACATTATTGAGCAAGACTTAAACGCCTCCACTAGGGGAAGTATTCGGTCCCTGACTCGTAGGGGGAACTCTTATCTTTCCCAGTTAACGATGATGTTTTCGTATTGGGTGGTGCTGTTTTTAAGTGGTTATAATGTCAAATATAGGTTCTAAAATTGTAACACAATCTATAAAATGTAAAATGAATTTTTGCATACTCAACTAATTCTATAAAACCTAAAAAGAAACCGGCTCTTTTGTGACGTTTAATTATTAATACACTCGTAATAACCCAGTAAATTTGGTCTTTTTGGACCGTATTGATCTCATAGATTTCTTGTCCTTTGTTTCATCTTCTGAACCGCTTAATCCTAACAATGTCGGATGGCAAGCTGGAGCCTATCCCAGCTAATTTAAGGAGAGAGGTAGGGTACACCCCAAACCGGTTGCCAGTCTGTTGCGAGGCCACACACAAACATGCAGAAGCATCCACACCCTCACTCATAGTTAGGGGCAGTGTCATAGTACCTAATCAACCTAGTGTATGTTTTTGGAGGCTGGAAGGAAACCAGAGTACCTAAAGAAAACCCACGGATACACGGGGAGAATATGTAAACTCCACACCGAAGGGCCAGCATGCTAAGCCTCGTCCCCACCCAGGACTCAAACCCTAACCTTCTTGCTGTGAGGCACCACTACCGTGCTGCCCTCATTGTCCGTTGAAGAGTGGTAACATTCCAGAGAGAAAAGCTCAAAATAAAGGCATAAAAAACAAATCTGTGTCAAAATTTCTCAACCAATAAGAAGGAACGTAGACTGTAAATCCAGAGAGAATCATTGAAGAGTACTATTTCCTGGCTAATGATGTGTATGGTGATACAGTCTTCACTTTCACAGACTTAAGCCCCCTCATCCAGACAGACATAAAGAACCAGCTTTTGGCTGCAGACGGTAATACTTCCTCCTAATCTGCTCTGGCTGGAAGAAGAGGATGTTCTCACCTGTGAGATCAGCGAGCTGACACCAAAATGATGATAAGTGACTCTTTAATAAGCTCCTCGGGTTCTCAGTCGTTAAATCTGTACTCTTGAACCTCCAAGATAAATGAGATGGCCATTTGGAGAAATTTAATGTCAAGAAATACGCTCAGTATATTGTGGAGTTTCAGGTAGCGTTCCACATGTGATCAGTCACTCTTGTGGAAATGATTGTCTTTCACTGAGGATGATGGTCTCTTGACGCTTTGTTCCCATCGGTACAAAGACTTGTTTATCTTAGACCAATCATAAAATTGGCAGGTGGTCCAAGGTCTTCCAGACCAAGGTGAAAAGCTACTGCATTTTACTTTCCGCTAATGAAGCAGAAAGTCAGAGTCTTTGCAGATGGGAGGTGTCATCTTTCAGAGTGACTGTGCATTAAAGCTGCAAATAGGATCGCTTCAGTATGATGAAAGCTTTCTCTCATAACAAGACTTTTCACCCACATTATCATCCATTCCTTCAATTTAAAAGCTTACAATTGAAGATAAATTGACACAACTTTTTTTCTGGCTCTGTTTCTGCGCTAAATGAGGACAAAAACACAGAAAAGAAGATATCAGACTGCTTTATTGCCAGACGGAAAAGTTCATTATTCAGATTGTTTCGTCATATTTTCTTTTGTCATCATCGGTCACATGACGTCTAAGCAGATCTGACGAACAGATAACAACACATCTTATTTCTTGATACACTTGATTGGTTCAACTCTGTTGTTTTCGTCAACGATGACGAAAACGAAAGGATTTTGTTGACGAAGCATTTTTTTATGACGATGACATAACGATAACGAAATAAAGGCAAAATTTTGGTGACGGAAACGTGACGAGACGTTTGCAAGTTTCTGCTGACGAGGCGAAAATGTAACCAAATAGGCGTCAGACTTTTACATTTCTGTCCGTGAAAAGGAAAAAACACAGCAGCTGCATCTGTCTCTCACGGCGGCACGCCCCCACAATGCTGCACGTTCACACCGTCTACACAACACACCTGCAGCCATGAGGAAGTCACAAACCATGGTGAAAACAGTAACAAAGAGGCTTGGTGGTCAGAAACTTAAAGTTTTCTACATTTCCACATTTCCCACATACGAAGATATCGTCAAACATTTGTGAACACAATATCTTCAGACGCACTGAAGGGATTTTAATAAAACTGCCCACACTTTCTTAGTACCAATTATGGATTAACTCATTGGGTTTAATCCAAAAGTCAAGATCACAAAGGTCGAGATCACAAATGATTACGAATGAACAGATTTAAATAAAGTGCCCACAGTTACTCAATAGAAACTATAAATGATCTAAAACAGTTTGTAAAAAAAAAAAAAAAGACATACCGGTATGTTCAACATATTCCTGTTATCAATCTCTAAACTTCTCATGAGTGTGGTGCCTTATTTTTAAAAAAATCCACGATAGTCTGAATGACTATTTCTAAAACTGATATATTTTTTTAAAAAATTATTCTTTTTTTTTGCTTCCAATAACGTTATAAACAAGAAAAAATTGCTTTGAATGAAATTGGCTTAGAAAAAACTTACATGGTGATAGTTTTACATAGTTTTAATATTTTATACTTTTCACTTTGTATTTATAATTTATCTACAGTATAAGGCTGTGATTCATCAGTTGGTAACTCGTTAACGTAGACAGATTCGATCTCATAAGATAAACAAACTGGTTTATTCAACATTATCAATAAGAATTGAGTAATAAATGTGACCGTATTGCTTCAGAAATGTTTTCATCTTCAGAACCTTGAAAAACACACAGAACAGCAGAACTTTGTGGTCCCATGAAGGAGTATCAATGTTCCACCCAACCAACAAACGTAAAAACAACCAGCAGGCAGAAAAAAAAAAAGACAATTTCTACTAAAATATTTAAAATGCGGTAAAGTTAGCATAAAAACTATAATGTGAAGTTTATTTGCACCATAATGAAAGAGGATTATTATCTCTATCCTCGTTCTGACCTCACACACTGATCTGAACAGGCAGAGAAAACAGAAAAATAAAAGTTAAATTAATAATGTGCCACGAGGCTGTTGGCAGTTCGATGCAGGCTTCTACAATATTAATGTGTTGAATGAATCATCCAGAGCTGGACAAAAATGGACAGAATATAAAAAACTTGAGTTAAGATTTGTTATTTTTACTTTTTAGACTTTTTTATGTTTCTGAGAAACTCTTACAAACTTTGTGAGGCTGTAAGTTGAAAACCAAACAAGTTTGAGTTTCATTTTTATTTGTTAATAGCAGCATAAAACGATCTGAAATAATCAAAATAAATTAATAAAACTTCCTCTTCTTAGTCGTGAGATTAAAATTCAAGTTTTTAGTCTGTGAGATTGTTTTTTGACTCAATAATCCCTCCATTCTGAATAAAATTAATTAATAAAAAGCTCACATTGTCGTGGTTCCCTCGCCCACTACCAGATGAAACCCGGAGCCTTCCCTCATTTGCCTGATTCTAGACACCTGAAGGACTTTGTGCAGCAGCTGTTAAATAGGCAGTTTATCTTCCCTTCGGGTTTCGGGTCATACCTTCCATTCCAGCCAGGTGTTCCTGGCTGCCTGACCATGGATCCTTGTGTTTTTCCTTACAGTAAAACTGGACCCCTTCTTGTCTACAATTGGTCCTCCTTCCACCTGCATTCCACACCTTGACACATATACTGTACGTAGGTACAAACACTTTTTGTCAGGATTCTTCTCTGTTTTTATACTTTTTCTTCCCCAAATGTTTTTAAATCTCTGCCCACAGAATGTGGAGGAAGTCTTGAGCCCCGGGCGGTATGCTCTATCATGTGGGAATAACAGTCATATACTATAGAATAATAAAAAAAAAATCCCAAAAGTTTATTTTGCATCTTTAAGACCAAGCTGAAGTGGCCAGGATGGGAAATCAGCGTCTCCAAATCCGAGACCATGGTTCTCGTCTGCAATGCCCCTGCGGGTCAGGTTCTTGCCCCAAGTGGACGAGTTCAAGTATCCCAGGGTCTTGTTCACAAATGGGGGAAGGATGAAGCGGGAGATCGACAGACAGATCTGAATGCTGCATCGGTCCTTCGTGGAGAAAAAAGAGCTGAGCCAAAAAGCAAAGCTCTTGATTTACCAGTCGTTCTACGTTCCTACCCTCACCTGCAGTCATCAGCTGTGGTTTTGACCGATAGAACAAGACCACAGATACAAGCGGCCGAAAAGAACTTCACATAGAATAGTGAGGAAGTCTGCCATCAGGGAGGATCGGGGAGGATGGCTCAGAATAGAGCTCCTTAGAGTCAAAAGAAGCCAGATGAGGTGGTTCGGAAATCTGGTTAGGATGCCTCCCGAACGCCTCACTAGTGAATTTTTTGGGCATGTCCAACCAGGAGGAGATCCCGAGGCAGGCACCAGACCCGATGAAGAGACTTTGTCTCACAGCTGGACAGGGAACACCTTAGGATCCTCCCAGGAGAGCTGGAGGATGCAGCAGGGGTGAGAGAAGCCTGGGGTTTAGCCCCACGACTCGGCCCCAGATATTTGGAAGACGGAACGGAAGACCAAAGCTGTTCAGATGGTTACCATTAATCATCACATTTTTTCAGTATGTTTTGTCACTTTGCTTTTAGTTCCTGTGATGCAGTGAAGTCCTGTGGCGAGGGGGTGATACAGCGTGCATGCTAATGAGGAGAGAACAGGGTCTCAATATCCACGGCTGACACCTTTCCAAAGTGACTGTTGTGGTTTTATTTGAAAATACGTGTTACAGAGTCAGTTTGTCTCATGTAATCCCATGTAGAATCCACCATGATGAACAGTATATTGTTATTAAGATCTTTAAGCTTCCAGTAAAATGAGACCCTGCTGTAAACCACATTGCAGCGTTATGATGAAATCCACACGAAATCCTTGAAAAAACCAAAAGTGTCTCTTGAGTCATTTTTCAAAGAAATGGCTGAGTTTCTTCAAGTCAGACCTGAAGTGAAACAGTGATTCATGACTAACAATTAACAGACTGGTTTAGGGACTGAGCAATGGGGTTTCTTCCTGCCTCATTCTGAAAACAAAATCCCAGATGTGAAAATTATGTACAACCTTGTTAAACAAACGGAAAAATATATTTTCTTCTTCCGTTCAGCCATAATTTAATATATATTTAAAAAAAAAAACATTGACTTGACTTACTCTGTTACTTTTTTAAAAACTTCACAAAACAGAAGCAACAATTATCTAATTATGTTTACCTCCAATAAAAATGTAAAAAGTTATGGTTGTATTTTATGAAATGTTCTGAATGTACTGCAGTGGTGGATGAAGTACTCACTTTTTGTACTAAGTAAAAGTACAGATAATTAGGCAAAAAATTTACTTAAGTAAAAGTAAAAGCACCAATAAAAAAATCTACTTAAGTAAAAGTACAAAAGTAGTTGGTGTAAATTGTACTTTCTAAGTAAAAAGTAAAAGTATTCGATCATAATTCAAATGTTATTTTTTGTGCTATAGGGTGTCACCATGGTAACCAGGATAAATACTCTGCAGGAGTGTGACCCCCCTCTCCCGCCTCTTTTGGTCCACAAAAGATCAAATAATAATAAAATAAAAGGAAAGGGGACAAGTCAAGCTATTCCCTAGAAGGGCCGGTGAATGGGCCACCAAAATGGAGAAAAATGACACTTATTTTTTTAAATATTTTGCGGGGGAGGCCCCCAGTCACTATAAATTGGCTTTGTCAAAGCCCCACCCCCCTTTGGAAAATTCTAGATCCGCCTCTGCTCTGTGTAATGATGGCTAAACTTTTTATTTAGAAGTAAATACAACGAACAACGATCTTCTGACTCTTTTTAATTTGTACTATATTTGATGTTAGGTTTTTGGCGCTGAATGAATGCGGAAAATGTTTCTCGATTCATTACTTCTTCTCCCGATCAACTGCTTCTTTTGATTTTGGCGATGCGGCTTCAAGATGCACTAAAAAAACCTGTGTTTTTTTCAAATTCCTGAACGAAAATGTAACAAAAAAATGTAAAACACACTTTTAAAAAGTAGCGAAGTAAAAGTACAGATATTTGCTCTAAAAATGTAGTGAAGTAAAAGTAAAAGTACCGGTCTTAAATTTTACTTAAGTAAAGTACAGATACACAATTTTTTTACTTAAGTACAGAAACAGAGTACATTTACTTCGTTACGTTCCACCACTGATGTACAGTTGATGCAATAAGAAGATGAAAGTATGATTAAATTAATGGGAGGATCTGGGTCACCGTTTGGGTCTAGGTCTGTTTTAAATGTTTTGTTTATCTTTTTCAGCTTTTTGGCTAACGTTAGCATTTTAGCTTAATAGCTAGCTGTGGCTTTTCAGCTAAATGTAGCTTCTTTTGACTCTTCGGCTAATTTTAGCTGTTTTGCTAACGTTCGCCTTTCCAGACCTTTTTTTTAATTATTATTATTATTTTGCTCTTAAGTAAATTTTTGCTTTTTTTCCACCAGTTTTTTTTTGGCTTTTCAGTTTTATTTTTTAGGTAATAAAAAGTCTTTTTTTTTCTATTTTGTTCTTTAGCTAGCTTTTGTGGGGGGCGAGTAGGGTTTTTTTTTTTTTTTTTTGTTACTTTTAGCTGTTTCTGCTTTCATGCTAGATCAGCGGTCGGCAACCTTTTACACCGAAAGAGCCATTTGAACCCGGTTTCCACGGAAAAGAAAATACTGGGAGCCGCACATCTAAAATGAAAAAAAAAAAAAAAACTTCTACTACTTTACCGCAGCATGTTTTCTTATGAAATCCACGCGCTACAGAGAAAATTATATTTTATTCATTTAATGAACACATTTTGAACATTTTGAATTCTTGAAAAATAATAACAATGAATGTCTCTTTCAAATAAATTAAAAAGCTGAATTTAAATTGTGCATGCAGCAAACAAAAGGGAAAAATCCGTGAGCCGTCATCCTTATATCGCCTTGGCCCAAGGCCCTTGGGCTTTCAAAGTATGCAGCGGAGCCTTGACTTGAATATATAAAATAAATTGGGGGAAAAAGCACTGTGTCACTAAACAATGAAAATTAAATATTTGCAAAATATCTGCATAAATATTTATTTTACCTGGTTAATGGGACTTCTGCTCCTGAACCTCTGCGCACAGCTTCTGCAAATCGGGGCTGTACGAAGTCACTTTAATCTTTACGCAGGACTGTAAGCTGTCATCTGTGAGCCGTAAGCGGTGTTTGTTTTTAATGCAGTTCATGGTGGAGAATAGCTGCTCACATACATATGTGGATCCGAAGATCGACAGGACTCCAAAGGCATATTTCTTCATGTTCGTGTAGGTGTCGGGATGGCATTCCATGTTTCAAATATGAGTTTGTCCGGTCTCGGGAGGTTCTCAATATCACTCCATTTGTGATTCTGAGCAAGAGTGGCCTTCTGACGGGCAACATCTTCAAGGTCCTCTGTCAAGCGTTTGAATTTGGACACCCAAATGTCTTTGTCAGCTATGTCAGCCAGCTCCAGCTCCAGAGCAGGTTGACTTACACCTGCAAATGCAGTCACGTTTAGCAGGGATGGATCAATGGTCAGGAGAGTGACGGGGAAGGACAATGTGGTTTTTTCCTCTCTGAACTCACGGAATCGTTTACCAAACGACGCTTGCATTGTGGTGATTGTAGACTGCAAATACTCTGAATTGATCACTCCGTGAGCTTGTTTGAACTCCCTTAAAGAGGGGAAGTGAGACAGTGTGCCTCTCTGTAAATCTCTGGCTAAAACTGTCAGTTTGCGCTCAAACGCCAACACCTCCTCCAGCATGTGCAGCGCTGTGCCTCCTCTCCCCTGAAGCGTTGTGTTCAGCGTGTTTAGTTTCGCTGTCATGTCCACCATGAAGTGGAGTTTTTCCAGCCACTCTGGCTGTTCCAGCTCAGGAAAGGTGAGCCCTTTGCTGCTCATGAAAGTTTTCACCTCTCCCAGACATGCAGCAAAACGTTGAAGCACCTCTCCTCTGGACAGCCACCGGACTCTGTTATGCAGCAGGAGATCAGAGTATGCGCTCTCCACCTCATCCAGTAATGAACGGAACTGGCGGTGATTTAAACCTTTTGCCATTATTTCATTGACAATCTGAATAACAACATTCATGACCTCTGTGCATTCTGGAGGAAAACTTTGCGCGCACAATGCCTCTTGGTGCAGGATGCAATGAAAAGTCAGCAGCTTTCTATCCAGTGATTTCTGCAGCAAAGCCACAAAGCCCCTGTGCGCTCCAGTCATACTCGGTGCCCCATCGGTAGCCACCGACACGAGGTGGGTTGTTTTTATTTCTTTGGCTCGTAAACAATCAAGCACAGCCTCACAGATGTCCTCCCCCCGTGTCTGGCATTTTAGTGGTATCAGCTCAACCATTTCTTCCTGTGGTCCAGCAGAATTCACATATCGGAAGAACAGCGCTATTTGTTCAATGTCCGTTTTGTCTTTGGACTCATCACAGGCGATTGAGTATGCTGCTGCTGAATTGATGTCTTTGATTTGCTGTTTTGTGATATTTTCTGCCATTTTTATGGTTCTGTCTTTGACAGTTTTCGCAGAGAGAGGCATCTCTCTGATTTTCTGCACAATTTCGTCTTTGTTTTTAAAGTCCGCAAATAAGTGTTCTGAAATCTTAAGGAATGATTCTTTCATATATTCTCCATCTGTGAACGGTTTCCCATGCCTGCCTATTTCCTGAGCGGCCACAAAGCTTGCATATGTAGTTGTATTTGCAGACTTCACCCACTTCTTGAATTGATTTTTCGTCCGGTCATCCTTCTGCATAAGTTCCGAAACAGCTTTTTTCCTCTCTTCTCCCTCTGGATATTTTTCAGCAAAGGCTCTGTGTGTATTGTTAAAATGTCTTGCGACATTTGACCGTTTATTGTTAGCCAGTTTTTCTCCACAAATTAGGCATACTGGTAGGCCAGTCTCGCCCGAGGTAAATGCAAATGAATCTGCCCAGGCATCATTGAATGTTCTATTTTCTTGAGATATTTTTCTTTTCTTACATTTCTCCATTGGTTTTGCCGGGATTGAAAGTCGCTCAAAATAGACGGCGTTTCAGCGGGTATACCAGCTTCCGCAGTGTGACGTCTATTTTGAGCGACGAAAAAATAATATCAAATAATTTAATTAATATTTTAATATTTCAAGATCACAATAATCTTCAAATTTAGAACTAAAATAATATAAAAACTAACACAAATAAAACACACTTCAATTAAATACAAAAAAAAAATTTTTTAGTAATTTATTTTCCCAAGCGGCTTGGGAAAATAAATTACTAAAAAATTTTTTTAGTAATTTTTTTTAGATGGGCCAAGAGCCGCATTATAAGGATGAAAGAGCCGCATGCGGCTCCGGAGCCGCGGGTTGCCGACCGCTGTGCTAGATAAAAGAAAAGAGAAGATACATTTTCATTTTTTCTTTACGCATAGACGTATAAGAAGATGACTGACTGACTGACTGCATACATGGGTTTTCCCACAACGGAAAATCTTAACAGGGATGATTAGTTAATTCAAATTGACAATAAGTGCGAGAGTGCAAGTTATTGGTTGTTCGTCCGTCTTTGTGCTCCTCAGACAGACTGCAGACCTCTCACATGGTTAGCCCAAAAAGCCCTTCCAGGCTGCACCAGGATGACAAATAAAATTTTCCTAAGAGCGAAAAGGTGTGTTTTGTACAGTGATGATTGCTTTCTGCAGCAGCGTTCATTAAGACCACACCAGGGACACAATGGCAATTTAATCTCAACGGCCGTCCCACCGTGGCACCTGGGATTCCGGCGGTCTCCCATCCAAGGGCTGCCCAGGCCCAGCCTGTTTAGCTTCTGAGGTCTGACGGGATCAGGCATTGACAGGCTGGTATGGCCACAGCCTGTTAAAAATAGAGCCAAACTTTCTGTTTTTAAATTTTACAGGCCCACCGTTGGGCTTGAACCAACGGCACATCACTGGAAAGACCTGCCTTCGCAAGATATACAAGACCAGCGGTCGGCAACCTTTGACACCGAAAGAGCCATTTGAACCCGGTTTCCACGGAAAAGAAAACACTGGGAGCCGCACATCTAAAATGAAAAAAAAAAAAAAACTTCTACTACTTTACCGCAGCATGTTTCTTATGAAATCCACGTGCTACAGAGAAAATTACATTTTATTCATTTAATGAACACATTTTGAACATTTTGAATTCTTGAAAAATAATAACAATGAATGTCTCTTTCAAATAAATTAAAAAGCTGAATTTAAATTGTCCATGTAGCAAACGAAAGCAGAAAAATGCCATGAGGCGTCATCCTTATATCCATTTATCTAAAATGAAGATAACACTGTATATATTGCTTTTTCTTACCTTTACACTTTGTATAAACAACTATAGTGTGGTTATGTCTTATGAAGTGCTACGGAGAAAATTAAATTTTACCGATGTAATGAACACATTTTGAATTCTTGAAAAAATAATAATGTCTGAATGTCTCTTTCGAATAAATTAAAAAGCTGAATTTAAATTGTGCATGCAGCAAACAAAAGGGAAAAATCCGTGAATTGTCTTCCACACTCCAATTAAAAACAAAAAAAAATTTTTAGTAATTTATTTTCCCAAGCGGCTTGGGAAAATAAATTACTAAAAATTTTTTTTAGTAATTTTTTTTAGATGGGCCAAGCCAATCAGAGCCGCAAGCCAATCAGAGCCACATTATAAAGATGAAAGAGCCGCATGAGGCTCCGGAGCCGCGGGTTGCCGACTGCTGTACAAGACCATTCATAATGTCCATGGTTTCAAGGTGCTTTTTTATGTGTGACCTTTGTATGATACTCCCTGTGCAGTGTGGGCAAAGCACAGCATTCTGTAAGGTGATGTTATTCTCAGCTAACCATCAGGTGATGGATGATGTGAATATTAATTTTTCCACAAGGTTTGCAGATCACATGTAAAAATATCTTTCCTGTTTACTGTATTTTCACGACCGTAAGGCGCATATAAAAGTCTTATATTTTCTTCAAAATGAGCGGCGCGCACCATCGGGCAGTGCATCCTATGTGTGTTGTGAAAAAAAAACAAATGAAGCAGATGAACATTACGCTTGCTGTGATCCGGGAGGTCTGATAAACAGACCTCCCGGATCTGTTTGTCCAGTGGTTGGACAAAGGAACTCCAACCACTGGACATCGGCGTGAACCAGTGGCTCAAAGCAAGGCTGCGAGAGGCGTGGGAGCGATGGATGATCAGAGGAGACCACAGCTTCAGGAAGGCAGCGCCGGGCGAGTTACGCCACAGTTTGCCAGTGGGTTGTAGATGCTGGCACTGTTGTCTGAGCTTTCGCAAAAGCCGGCACCATTTCCGAGGAGCCGCACGGTAAAGAAAGGGATTCTGACAGCGAGGAAAGTGAATCTGCTATGTTGGATTTAGCGCACCTGTTAGATTCTGAAACAGAGGATGAGGACTTTGATGGATTTGATAAATGACTTTATGACGACTGTAACTAATATTTAAATAAAGACAACCAAACTCAGTTTGCCCCCGATCTATTTTTAAATACGCACACTTGTCCGCTTGTGTGTGTTGTTGTAAGGTGGACGTACGTAGTGGAGGATATGTATGTAAAACCCGCGCCCTATTATCAGGTGCGCCTTAAATGTGTTAAATACAGAGCACACAAAACTGGGACCCCGCCTTTTAATACGGTGCGCCTTTTGGTCGTGAAAATACGGTAGTTTAGTGTCTCATTTCATACACATATTATTATTTAATCAACTTAAATTAGCATAATTAGCAGTGCTACTCTGAATTATTAATTTTGTTTCACAATCAAAGCTTATAAACTTTAGAGTTTTAAACAAATTCAGGATTCAGCATGAGCTACTTTTTTTCCACCCAGTGTTCGACTTGAGCCTTTAAACTGATTCCGCTGTCAGTCGGAGGAGGTAGGTGTACAGTGGCATCACAGCAAACAATGCAGACAAGAATCTACACATCAGTCATGTGCTGTTCACACCTTTCTTTGTTGTGTGCATGCTGTTCATGTCATGTCTCTGTGTGCCCGTGGTTCTAGTTTTAAACCAGAAGGGCTACCAACACAGCTCCTTCACATCATCTTATTCTGACTGTTCTGGCGATTGAAAGACGAGTTGTTGAAGCGTTGAAGAGAATTTGTTTTGTTGTGGGAGTACACGACACGCAGGCTGGCATACCTGCAGAGCACATTGTTTTGAAGATCAGGGAATCCGGAAATTTGGAGAGGTTGGTTTATGTTGCTGTTAAGACTAATGAGTTTTAAATTCAATATTAGATCATGTATTAAATGACTATGTCAAATCCTATTAGACATTAATATTTGATGATATTTCTCTGGGAGGCAGCTTGACCGCAAGGGACAATAATTGGCTGGACAGATTGATTGAGAAATGTACAGACATGGTGGGGGGAATTGTTGACTCTTTGGGAGTTGTTTTGAAGAGGAGGGTGAGGGCTTCTATTGCAGGGCATCCCAAAAAATCTACTCCACCCTCTGTATGATGCGGTCACTACCCAGAAAAGTGCCAAAAGTAACAGGTTCCTCTCTGAGGGACTGAGCGCTTACAAAGATCATTTATCCCTTTGGTCTTCAGGCAATCTGATCGAACAGATGTGCCTGCAAGGAACTGAGTCCAATCGGGTATCTTCAGTGATGTTTAGGTGAAGCCTTCAATGATACCAATAATTTTTCTGTATTGTTTAGACATGAAAACACAAATTGCACAGATGGTGCCAAATTTACAAATAAAAACCAGTTAAGGTGCTGCCCTGGGCAGCTGCCTGCTGCAGTGCTCCCTGTTACTTTAGCGTTCGATTGCCAATTTTCTCTGAGTTTCTGTCCCCTCTTCTGGCTATGTTTTGTCTCGTTCTGGATGTTTCATTTTGAGCACACTTTGGACGTCAATTTGGACTTTGTTGCTTTGTGTCGGACAGCTGTTTTCAGAAACTGTCCGGCTAGATTCCAAAAACTATCTGGTTATGGAGTCATTCTGCCATTTGATATGCATGTTGATATGTACGACCAGCTGCTGACTCCGGGAGGCACATCCGTGTGTGGCTTGAGGAGTTGGTTCGGTCCCGGGGGAGCTGAGGAGAAGGAGTCAATTTGGAGGGGTGCAGAGAAGGAGACGATCTAGAGGAGGTGCTCCAGGTCCTGTGTTTTTGCGGTTTCCATTGAAACGTCCGCTTGCTCTCTTGAGGACCTGGACACTCAGACCTAGGGAAATACAGAGAGGCCAGTATGGTGTTCTTCACTTCAGCCTGGCTTTTTGGACCCATTCCCGTTTCCGGGTTGCCAGGTTGCGACCGGACTGGGACGCCGGTGGTTAGCGGTGAGGGGGCATCAAGTTGTTTACACTGCAGCACTCAAATTTATCGTTGGGGATAAATAAAATAGATTCTATTCAATTCAAATTGTGCCAAACACTTCTGAAAATTAAGAAACAGAAATAGAATACTTAAAACTTAAAAAAGGTATTTGATGTACATTATAAATAATGTCAGCATGTATTGGTTATGACAAACAAAAAAAGAGAAACATTTTGCAATAGTTGCAACATTTTGCATTTTTGCAACTAGTTATGATAAAATATTTTTAATTTTAGTTTGTGATACTTTTTAAAAAATAAAACTTTGATTGGGAAAAAAAATCAAGAAATGGGATCATTTCCATTGATGTGAGCAATTTGCAATCACAGTGATTTGATGCATCCATCTACAGGGTGCGCCCCGCCACCAAAGTGACTCATCAATAATAAAAATCAGTAATGTACACTTTGGCTGAGTGCTTACTGAGTGCAAACATTACAGATAAAAATATGATTATTTTTCATTTCAGCATCAATTAATCAGTGTCCTACTAAAAATTTGGATTTTTTTTTGTCCAAACTTTGCCTCTTTCTTTCAGCTTGATGTGAAATTCTGTTGTGAAAATAAAAGGTGCGGCGAGTGTTGCAAACTGTGGTCTCATTAATAAATCTCTCTGTGGACTTTAAGAGAAAGACAGATATTCTCAACCTGCTGCCAATCCAATCTTGACCATCTTTTATCTCTTCGTCTTTTATCTTTGGCCTCATTTTTCTGTCATGATGAAATGCAGTCGTATCTGGTGCATTCTTATTTGTCTCCATTCACTCAAAAAAGAAAAAAAAAAAGAAAAAAAAGAAGTCTTTTAAAGATGAAACACATCTTGTGATTAAAATTTTAATTGTAGAGCCTTCAATATATTATTACAAATACCCCCCAATACACATACAATTATTAATATTTTAGAATTAAAAAAAGAATATAGATTCTACCGTTCAAATATGTTACAACCTTTTTAAGCCAAGATATATTTTTTAATCTCAAACAATCTGGAGTCACACGAACAGCAAATACTGTATGTTAGAGTGGGTTGCTATGGTAACAGAAAACAACCTATGCCTGCCTGTAAATGAAAAAAAGGAAATATCAAACTGAGAAAGATAAATAATATGTTTTAATCCATTTTTCTTAATACAAACACCGCAAGATTGACCAAAACAATCGTATTAGGTGAAATAAAAAATAAAAGTTTTTTATTGTGGATGCCTCTTCTTTCCAATGCAGCTAGATTATTTTTACTTTGTTTTTGAAAAGTCAAACTTTAACGTGGCCTTGAAAGTAAATTAGTGACCAAATCATTTTGTTCTCCTCATTCTGTTTCGGGGATAAATTGTTTTAAAACAAAGAATATTTTCTTTCACGTGCCTGACTCCACTTGCAGGTGGATTACTGACTTCCTAACAGACCGGAGGCAGTGCGTGCGGCTGGGGAAGAATGTCTCCACCTCTCGGACTATCAACACAGGATCTCCACAGGGCTGTGTCCTCTCTCCCCTGCTCTTCTCCCTGTACACCAACTCCTGCACTTCCAGCCATGACTCTGTCAAACTGATCAAGATTGCAGATGACACCACACTCATTGGGCTCATCTCTGATGGCGATGAGTCGGCCTACAGGATGGAGGTAGACCGGCTGGTGTCCTGGTGCAGCAACAACAGCCTGGAGCTCAACGCTCAGAAGACAGTGGAGATGATCGTGGACTTTAGGAAAGCTATAGCACCCATTACCCCCCTTGCACTGACAGACTCCCCCATCACCACTGTAGACTCTTTCCGCTTCCTCGGCACTACCATCACACAGGACCTAAAGTGGGAGCCATCCATCAGCTCCCTGATCAAAAAGGCCCAGCAGAGGATGTACTTTCTGCGGCAGTTGAAGAAAGCCAAGCTGCCCGCCCAGATGTTGGTGCAGTTTTACACAGCCATCATCGAGTCTGTCCTCACCTCCTCCATCACCGTGTGGTACGCTGGAGCCACAGTCAGGAACAAACACAGACTGCAGCGCATTGTGCGCTCCGCAGAGAAGGTGATCGGCTGCAGCCTTCCATCTCTCGAAGACCTGTACGTCTCCAGGACTCGGGGGCGTGCAGGTCGGATAGTAGCTGACCCTTCCCACCCTGGACATGGACTTTTTGAGCGACTCCCCTCGGGCAGGAGGCTCCGGTCCATTCGGACCAGAACGTCCCACCACAAAAACAGCTTCTTCCCTTCTGCCGTTGGACTTATGAACTCTTTATAACTTGGATCCCCACATCTCTTAGTCACCTCCCTCTTGTCACTTCACTATCTTTATTATTTTCTATTATTTTCTATGACATTGCACTACTTTTCTTTTTCTTCTGAGCACTCTTAGTTTTGTAAAAATTATTATTATTTTTATTTATTTTATTTTTATTATTTTTATTTTATATGTTTGCACACCAGTACCAGAACAAGTTCCTAGTCTCTGATGTTTTTCACTGACATGGCAATAAAAGCATTCTGATTCTGATTCTGATTCTGATTCTGATCTGTAACTGTCCAATCAACGGCTCTGAAAATGCTGACAAATAAAGCTTCTGAGAAGAATCAGAAAGACCCGCTCAAGCGCTGAGTGTTTAAAGCAAAATTTTCATAAATGTTCAGTTTGTGTAAAGAGAGACAACACAACAAACTTTGAAGACCTTTACGGAAATTCTGCTGATTTTAGGCTGCCTAGCAACAAATGCTGGCTGAACCGTGATTGGCCAAACACTGAGCAAAACACACATTGGGGAGCAACGCAGGCATCATAAAAGCCATAAACTAAAATGACTAATCACTTGGAAATACTGTATCAATAAAAATTACTACAATAAAATTAAAACGAGTGACCGATTCTGATACTTTTACAGGCGAGCAGAGATGGCCACCACTGACACAGATACAGATTAGGACAGTTTAATCTCTACAAATTATTAATATTGGGTCCCCCATTGGGTCCCCCATGTTTTCATGGATGGATCCATGAAAACATGGGGGTCTGGGCTGGCTGACATAAATCTATGTATTTAATCTATCTTAAACACAACATGGACAACTTTTTTTTATTAGATAAAAGTTGAAATCTGTTTCATTTTGATTTGGTGTTGTTGGTCTCTACTGTGTGGTCTCCCCTTTTTTGGATTCACAAAAATAAATTTTTGTCTTCATTTTTTGTAGAAAATCTCTGCTGAACAGTTTTTTCTTAAGACATCGCTTTAGAATTTTGGGAAGTTTTTAGTTGTCTGTTGACAAAGATGCAAAAACAGTGCATCATCTGCATAGCAGAGTTACATAATGTTAAACTTAACAGCTTCATGTGAACAGTATGTGATTGGGCCATTTTTTCCACTGCTTGCTACTTCTAGAATTTTTTTTTGTTTTGACAGATCCATGTAATAATCATAGAATATTGTGTTTTCATTTATAATTTCACAATCTTTCTTACTCCTCTTCTTTCCGCACCTTTTTATCAATTCAGTTGTTTCTGTTTTTTTTTTTTTTTTTACAAACTTTATCCATTTTCTTACGTTGTGTTTTTCTTGGAAGATTTCTACTAGAAGCTCATTTCCTCTTCTGGGTTTCATTTTCTTCTGCAACACCTTTTGGACTGCTGATTACACATACAGTAATTGCTTTCCTCCTTTTTTTTTTTTTTCCCTGTCTCTACTTCGCCTCCACGTTTAGATTTTTATTGTTTTTTTTGTTTGGTTTTAATGAAGATCATTTTAAAAATGACTGAGACTTCTCAGTTTAGACAGTAATGGAGGCTTGATGATTTATTCTCTATCACTGAGCTTAAAGTAGATTTGTGAAAATGACCTCATATATTCGGATCACACCTAAGAGCTTTGGGTCACTCTCTCTATTGTGTGGTGTTGCGGTGTAGAAACTGATTGTGATCTGCCCATTTGCTTCATTCAGCGTGCAATAAAAGGCTCTTTGTAGATGATTAGCTTAAATCTGCACACTCTCACAAAAAATGTCCAACAAAAGTGTTTAAAAAAAAAAAAAAGGAACAAAAAATAAAATTGTCATAGCACTTTACAATGGCAACCACTTTCGGGCAAGATTTTACCAAAACCCCCCATGTGTTGTTTAAGCCTGTGCTTCTTCATCTTAACACTATAGTGTGATTGTTTGGTATTAAAGCGTCAAAACTGTCATAGTCCTTTGCTCGCCTGTTGTCAGGGTGTACTGACAGCAGACTAAGCGGCTACATCTTTCAACCCATCAGGGAGGATCTTCCTGAGCCAGCCACGAGACACAGTCCTTTCAGCAAGTCATGCGTCTAACTCCGGACCTAACCCATTGGGACATCACCAGAACAACTCACCACTGAGGCATCCAACAGTAACAAAATACCCAAAGTACCCCATCTGGCTTTTCTCTACATGAACAAGCAGTAACTCCAGGCTGTGCCTTTTCCTGGATGACAAATATTCTCAACATAATTCTAAGGAGTACCCGGCCGTGGAAGCTCCTTTTGACTGCTGGGATGGTCTTGTTCTTTCAGGTACCATCCTTGACTGTAAAAGAGGGGGAACTAGTGAGTGATATTTCATTTATGGCATTCTGCTCCATCAAAATGAGATCCGTTCAGTCGTGTCTTTCGCCAATATGGATGAAGTCATGTTGAATTTTATAAGACGGATATAGAGTATATCCAGAGGTACAGAGGCTTGTTGCAGCCGGAAGGCACTACGGTAACTATGTTGGATGCAGGTGGCTTCATTCCCATATGTAAGAGTTGCAGTGTAGATTGACTGGTATATCAAGGACTGTTTTATTGGCTCAGGTTCTCTCAGGTGAGGCGTCCTGATTACGGGGGGCACCACATCGATTCATCTGTGAATCTCCTGCTCTGTTGTACTCTCACTTGTGAACAAGACTCTGAGATATTGGAACTCTTCATTTGGGATAGGATCTCATCCTGACCATGAGAAAGCATGGTACCCTTTTAATGGCTAAGGACCATAATCTTTCCCTTCCTGGTTGATTCAAAGGAACTGCTTTCTGTTTCAAGTTCACTTGTAAAACTAGAGGAGTTTGAACATCTGTGTTGGGCTCTGACAGACATCTTGATTTCTCTGGGAATTACCTGGGAATGATTTCCTTTTCTGAGTCTCACAGGGACACCTTCTAATCCAACAGATGAGGCCCAGATCTAAAGCGGATATCAGGAGGGAAACAGTTTAATGAATTAATATGCATTGTCCCAATTAGCCTCTGAGCTGGAATAATTATCACAGGCACACACATGCTGGAAATCAGGGCATCCCTTTGCGCAGCTCCGACAACCCAAAAGTAATATGTGACTTATTTTTAAGCCAGAGGAGGTCAGATGTTCCTGATTTGTTCTAGCTGCACATTAATTAGCTAGAATACACTTGCATGAATATGTGATGTGACAGATGAGAAGTCTGATAAACCAATTTCTCCAATCTCATTTGCAGGGATGTGGGGGCAGGGATTATGACAAGTTGTTAGAAAGCGAAACAGTTTGTGTGCGACATGATTAACGTAATCTGCTTATATTCATGCGAAAGGTTACAACAAAGAGGATTTTCTCCATTGTTCCCTTTTTTTATAATGACTTGAATTAAACTAACTAAAAAAATCAAATCTGTTCAGGAAAGTATGACAAAAAAAATAGTCCCATTCTGTGTGCAGCTGAGGTGGTCTTATTCACATTGAAAAACTTTGATTTGCTGAATGTACCCATATCTTTTTATTTACTTTGTTAAACTGGTGGATAGCGGTGGGGTGCAAACTGATTCAAACTAATTTGGTCAAATCAAACAAGCAGAACTAAATTTGGAGCAAGTTTATAGTAGTCTCAGATCTAAAAAACGCAATTCTTCTAAACTAGCTGTTAGCATACTTAATCCAACAAACACGACCAGAACTACAAAAACTACAAATGTTAATCTTTGTGGTAATCAAAGTTCAGTCCTACTGGAGTGAACGGGGACATGAACATGACTCTCTGGCCTCTCCAGAATGGGATCCTAAACTACTGCGGCTTCATGGATCCTTTGAGGATCAACTTTGAGGCTGTTGATCCTCAAAGATCCATAATCCTGTTAAACTGTCATTTAGGGGGATCTTGTTTATTTATCAAAGATGGAAGACAAACTTGGTGCCTTCGGTCAACTCAAAAATGTAAGATTTGCCCAAAAACGTTTATAAATAGATTTATTTGGTTTCACCTGCATTTTTAACATGGAGAAATCCCCCCCCGATTGCTGCGATCCCCCGCTATTTTAGACCACATCTTTGGTAGCATGCTTATTGTAAATCTTCTTTGATGTTGCAAAAACTGTATAAGATGCATGTAGCTGGCTAAAGAAAAATCTCAGTCGCGTATTCTTTATATTGGTGCATTTTTATATGGTAGTACTGCCCGATGAGTAGAGTACATGCACAAGACCCTTCCTGCTTACTTTAGGATGTGGGCGTGACAGAAAACAAAACTTGGAGGCAAGAACAATTTTGAAAAGTTTGTAGTGATCTGAAATGTAAAAAATAGTTAAGTACGTGATCATTATCACAATATTAATATCGTGATGAATACCCAGGAATTGCAATTGCAATTCCGTCCTTTCAGGATACAATCGTCTGTGACCATGATTCCAGTAGCTCTAAATAGCCTGTACTCTGCCCCTTTCTTGATACCCGGGATAAATTCCAGCCCACTAATATAAATGAAAAAAAAAAAAAAGTTTTTTAAAAGTGAAATTATGAATGTTGGACTATCTATGGGCTCGCAATGACACCTTTAGGCTTCTGTTACAGGTGCACAGGTGGTTAAACGGTTGTCAAATGTTTGCAATTGCCCAAAACTCACCTGTGAGGCACTACAAAGACTCAAAAAACAAACTCATTCGGCACCTGGACATGTTTAAAAACACACAATCTTATGGATTCTGGGAGGAGGGGTGTTAACAGAAGTGTGGGGCTGTATGAATGTTGACACATGTGTATAGTATTTTGTGTAAGTGTGTGATTTTTTTTTTTAATGTTTGTTCAGTTTTCATTATTTTTTATAATCTGGATTTTAGTTCTGTTTGAGTTTTGATTTTTCTGTTCAGCACTTTGTGTAACGTTGTTTGAAAAGTGCTTTTTAAATAAAGTTTGATTTGATTTTTGATTAGCTTACGTAGCTACACCTTTACTCTGAGAAAGCACTGGGCACATAGACTGATTGAATTACACAAGATTTCATTTATTTTTTGTATATTTCTGCATTTTGTTTTCATGGATCTCTCTTGTATCAGACGGATAATTTTTTTGAAGGTTTTAGCTGGGTAGACAGAGATATCCCCACATGGGTGAGGGAGCGGAGAGGAGGGGTAGATGTCTGTGTGAGCGAAAACAAACATGACAGCACAGAGTTTGAGGCAATGGAGAGACTTGCTGACTGGCCTTTGACATCTCACACGCTTTAATTAAAATAGATTGACGATGTGAAGGAAAGGGGGATTGGTGGGGCACTGTAACCATGGAAACAACATTTGGGTAGATTGAAATTTGGAGACACCTTAAAGAGAAATGACTTTACACGAGTTAAAGAGGTAACTTTAAGGTACCATGTAAACATCCGATTGAAGCATGGGTATATGTGTTTGTTGACAGCTGACAAGGACCAGGGTAGTGTCGCACAAAGATCCCCGCACCACTTTCACAAAGCCTTGAAGTGAAGCAAAGAGCAGTTCATCACTCACACAGGACGGGGGTGATTACTTGGCTTCTGTATTCTGGGTATTGAATCTAAAAATAGAAGCACTGTTACTCCTGGGTATGGCCAGTCTGCTGAGAGGGTGGTGATGAAGGCATGTGGTCATCATTACGTAGTTCATGCCTGTTCATTCAGATGATAGGATATGAATTGGATCAGTTATCCTATCAGTTATCCTTCTCTCTAAATTTTGTATAGAAAGACAATGTATTAACAGTTTTATTAGAGTCATTTTTGGTGATAGAGAGGGTTATTAACCATTTGGGGCAAACTTACATTTGGGAACTGGGACTTCAAAGCAGGTTATCTAATCTAAGCCACCGATTTCTAACAATATGTCATGAGGTAGGAAGGGTATCAGCAGGACCCAAATATACAGCCAGTTTAAACATTTTGTTGAGGAGAGAAGGGGTTAGAGAAGAGGTGCAGGCAAATGCAGCTAAGTAGCCGTCTCAGGCTCGATTAGGTTTTGGCCAGGTTCGAGTCCAGTGCAGGTATGGCTGGAGCGGACATGGAGGTTGCAAGACACAGGCAAAACAGACGGGGGACAATTCAATTCAATTTTTTTTGCATAGCCCAAAATTACAAAATTTCTGTCTCAATGGGCTTCACAAGAGAAAGGGGAATGTATTAACACAAATACACAGCAAGAAAAACAACTAACAAATGCTAACTAAACAAGACTAGCACATTTATGCCCTTAGACTCTCCTTCACGGTGAGGAAAAACTCCTAAAAAACCCAACAGTGGGGAAAAAAAAAGAAACCTCATTGGGATCCACATGAAAGAGAGATCCCTCCCCTGGGACGAGCAACCAATGTGTGAAAGATTATTGTTTAAACATTAGCTTATTCTACTCTGCAGATAAATATCTAAAGAAGTCAATAGATGTTCTTCATCCTGATGGAAACATGGGGACTCCTCAGCCAGGCGATGCCTAGTATGGGGATGAGTAGATGTTCTTCGTCCCGATGGCTACACGGTGGACTCCCCAGCCCGGCGATGGCCTGGACGGGGATGAGTAGATGGATTTTATCCTGATGAAGCGGGGAGGATGAAGTGCGGAGGTCTCCTCGATGTGGCCATGCACAGGACAGGAACGCAGAGTCCTGAAATGGGGCTCTCTCCCAGAGAGGAGGGAGAGAGGTGGACAACATGTGAATGTATTGTACAAACTAGCAGTGTAAATCTAAATCAACAGACAATAGAGAACAATGAATGAGATAGAAAGCCAGGGGTTGGAGAGGGGGAAAGGGGATACAGACCCTGGTTAGGGTAGGGGGTAAGGGGAAAAAGGGATACAGACCCTGGTTAGGGTAGGGGGCAAGAAACCAACAGACGACTTTGTCATGAAGCGGTTTGCAGGTGGAAAGAGGAGAACCCAATTACAGGACAGAAAACATGGTTTATTTGAGTATGACAGTCCAGTAATGCTGTGGAAGGAAAACAAAGTTTTAGTGGCATGGGAAGAGTTATTGTTCAGAACGTGTTTCTTGGTAAGCCAACCAGGGAGACCTGGCTGGAAGGGATGGTAATGACCCAATGTGGAGGTCCAGGGTAATTGTCCTTAAAGAGGCAACAGGATCCACAGGTGTTTGGCATCAGAATGATCACCCTCAGGTGTCTCAATCAGGGTGATGAGGGAAGGTCCAGGGCTCCTTTT
This sequence comes from Neostethus bicornis, assembly GCA_902685375.1. Taxonomy (NCBI): domain Eukaryota; kingdom Metazoa; phylum Chordata; class Actinopteri; order Atheriniformes; family Phallostethidae; genus Neostethus; species Neostethus bicornis. The sequence goes on along the minus strand of LR738551.1, from coordinate 5,903,865 downwards.
GGTGGCAGGTGAGGGGATCATGACAGACTTTATATAGGAGTGAAGAACACCAGGGCTTCACTCAAAAAGAGTTGAACAAAGCAAAGAAATTCAAGTGGCATGAGACAGAGGAGGTTTCTGTATCGATAGAAAACTTTACATAGAAATATAACTAGACAGGCTTGACTTTTAATGTAAGCAATAAAAGATTTCATCAACAAGTTATCCAAGTTTTCGGTGAGTAAAACATTATATTCTTATTGAAGTTTGGCCTCTCATCCACTTTCAAGATTTTTCCATAGGGAGAATAAGGGGAAGAAAAGGGCTGGAAGGGCTTTATGAAGATGTTTATAACCAGTCATGTTAAAATTTAGACAGGCTGGTGCCACCAACTAGTGCGGGACTCTGAAAAAACTGTCAGCCAATGAGCCAATGAGCTAGTAGATGATGTCAAATATAAGCATTCGTCCAGCTCGGTTTGTAGTTTGGTTCTAAGCAAGGAGACTCTTGCATGCGTCATCTCCAATGGAGAATGAGATGAAAGAGGGAGGCAAAACAACACAAACAGCTTTGTTTTGGGTTAGTCTCAAATTTATTTAGATGGCCTTGAGTTCATGTCAGCAACCTTCATGGGGACCAGCCGATTGGAGGATCAATCAGATCAATTCCCTCCAACACAAGTGTTCATATTCTCTATGTTTGTATCCATTTTATGGAGGAATTCATAAACCAGAGACAGTCTGTTGGTTTTAGAACCCGGAGATTCTCCAGAGTCCAGATCAGATCTGAAATTGACTGGCGGATCGGTGCGGCATCAGCAATAACTAGGACGCTGCATCGGTCCGTCGTGGTAAAGAGAGAGCTGAGCCAAAAGGCAAAGCTCTCGATTTACAAGTCAATCTACGTTCCTACCCTCACCTATGGTCACCAGCTGTGGGTGCTGACCAAAAGAATGAGATCGCGGGTACAAGCGGCCGAAAGGAGCTTCTGCCACAGGGTGGCTGAGCTCTCACTCAGAGATTGGGTGAGGAGCTCTGCTCTCCGGGAGGAGCTCCGGGATGAGCATTTGTATTATTCAAGTAGGGAGGTTAATCAGATATTCAAGTACAGCCAGATTCCACCAATTTTTGACATATGAGCAAAGTCCCAAGGCCATTGGGTATTTTTAATTATTTCATGCTCTCAATTGTTCCAAACTTCTAATTTTCCCCTCAAAAGCACACCTGTTGTCTCTCCCTCTCATCCATATTTGTAAAGGACTTCATTTATTTTTGCTTTTCAGCTTCTTTCACTATGAACAAACCTTCATAAAAACTTACCTTTTCTTTTCTCTTTTCCGTTGGGGTTTTGTCTCCTCAAGCTTTTACTGGCATTTCATGGTACTGAAAACTCTTCCGATCAATATGTTTCCTGGCTGAGCTCAGGGAACGTGGTGGTGATTATTGAAGTGCTCAATCTCTTGCATGAGCCAAATATAGACATGGACACGTATTCTTGTAAGATTTCAGGATCAATATCCAGGTAAAGTAGCAAATACAAGAGGCATTTAAAAAAGCAAATTTTAATGGTAATACATTTTAAACACAGACTAGAATCAGTCCCCATAATGCTTAGAAAATGAATGGTTTAGGTCTATGGTTTAAGCAGGCATACGTGTAGGCTTTTTTAAATTTTTGCTATCTTCTTCTCCTTTCGGCATTTCCCTTCAGGGGTCGCCACAGCAAGTCAGTTTCTTTCATCTAACCCTATCTGCTGTATCCTCTTTGGTCACACCAACTATCTTCATGTCTTCCTTCAATGTATCCATGAACCTCCTCTTTGGCCTTCCTCTAGTCCTCTTTCCTGTATGGTTCCAAATCCAGCATCCTTCTTCCGATGTACTCTCTCTCTCTCCTCTGCACATGTCCAAACCATCTCAGTCTTGCCTCTCGAACTTTATCCCCAAAACCTCTAACATGTGCTGTTCCCCTCATTTACTCATTTCTGATCCTGTCCATCCTGGTCACTCCCAGAGAGATGCTATCATGTAATCCAAATTTAACATTTAACCGTATTTTATCATTTTCCAAAAACAGGTCAGTAGATGGACTTAGTATAGACTAGCTGGTCTGAGATACCGTATATTACATTCATAAGAATTTGTCACTTTGTGACTTTCATACTGTGTCATACGACAACTTGTTCAGTTCATTTATAGGTGGTACTGACCCACTGTGGGCAGTTTTCATTGGTTTGGTAGATATTTCTTCAATAGGGGGACTAATAAAGTATACAATACAGTGTCTATTTTGCGTTCACAAAAGTGATACGGATATTTGGACAGTCTTTGTGCTTAATGCCTATCCAATGTTCCGTGGGCGGAGTTCTAAAAAGATCATTTGTCGTACTAAATACAGGCAAATAGATTTATACATTTCATCCATATGTATAACAATAAGTCTAACATGACATGTACCATTGTTATTGGTGATAACCCTCTCTTGTTTTCTGCTTCAATAAGGCTCCTTTTGAGTTTTTGCCATCTGGACAGTAAACAGTCTTAATGACTCTTGGGCACGGTGAAGTCTCTCTGGTGTAAAGATGATTTCCCCATGCCAGGGTACCTGCAGCATAGCACCCATGCATAACATGACTGATATCTCCTGACAACCGTAACTGGCCAATTAACTGCTAAATGCTTTGTAGATTCAACACTGATGATAAAAAAAAAAAAATTGCCCTTGTGTGGTTTTGGTGGTTTGTCTTCTTCTTCTCTTTTCGGCATTTCCCTACAGGGATCACCACAGCAAGTCAGTTTCTTCCATCTAACCCTATCTGCTGCATCCTCTTCAGTCACACCAACTATCTTCATGTCTTACGTCACTGTATCCATGAACTTCCTCTTTGGTCTTCCTCTAGACCTCTTTCCTGGTGGTTCCAAATCCAGCATCCTTCTTCCAATGTACCGTAATTTCACGACCATTAGGCGCACTTTACAAAAAGGCGCAGTCTCAGTCACACACCGCCTTACAAAACACACACGCAAGCATGCAAATGTGCGTATTAAAAAATAGATCGGGAGCAAAACTGAGTTTGGTTGTACTTTATTTAAGTTGTAATGATACTAAACAAGCACATTACCGGTAATAGTCTTTATTCAAATCCGTCAAAGTCCTCATTCTCTGTTTCGGAGTCAAACAGGTGCGCAAAATCCAACAGAGCAGGTCCACTTCGCTCCTCGCTGTCAAAGTCACTGTCTGTACTGTGCGGCTCCTCAGAAAGGATACCAGCTTTTGCGAAAGCTCGGATAACAGTACCAGCAGACACGTTAGTCCAAGCATCTACAATCCATTGGCAAACTGTAGCGTAACTCGCCCGGTGCTGCCTTCACCCTTCCACAACTCGATTCCCATGTTCATCTGCGTAGCTGATTGCCTTCAGCTTAAACTGAGCGTCATAAGCGTGTCTCTTTGCCATTTTCAGGGTTAAAACAGCAATGTTGTGCATACAGCACATACCTTTTTTATACACAATTCATGCCCACACTTCACTCTTTAACGTTCTCATGCCTTTTCTTTCAGGTCCGCCTCGCCTCACGAGCACCGCGTTTTCTATTAGGTCCGCCTTTTCTCACACACAAGGCGCACTGCACGAAAGGGCGCACCGCTCATTTTGAAGAAACTCTAAGACGTTTATATGCGCCTTATAGTCGTGAAATTATGGTACTCTCTCTCTCCTCTGCACATGTCCAAACCATCTCAGTCTTGTCTCTCGAACTTTATCTCCTAAACCTCTAACGTGCTTTTCCCCTGATGTACTCATTTCTAATCCTTGCAACCAACAAGCGAACATTTTTACCTCAGTAGGCCACAGAGCTGTAGAAGGTTGTGTAATACAGAGGATTCTTGCTGTTTGCACAGGCTGCTGTTACTCTAACCAATTCAAAGCTAATGGCTAAGATCTCTTTCTCAAAGAGCATATTTGAACAACAGAAATGAGAAATTACTCAGGCTGCTTGCAATGTTGGACCTCGACACCGGCTGAGCCAGACCCTTAAAGCTGCTTTTTACTCCTGGTTTCTGAACAGATAATAGAGGAGTAAAAAGAAATTATGCAAAGATTATTTTAATTTGGAAACATTATCATGCTTAAATAAATTTTCTCTCCAAACTAACTTCAAACATTCTTTCTGCTGCTCCATTAGTGTTTTCCGTTGTGGATTTTACTACTTGTAGCTTGTAATCAGAAGAATATGATTTTCTTTTTGGTGCCATTTTTGTTCAGCCATTCTCAGTTGGGTTTACAAATTACGTCAAAGGGAAATGATAAAGGCAAGTATAGAGCACCCTCTTGTGGTTTACTGTGAAAACAACAAGTGAAATGGCGTTGATAATGTGTTGTTCATTTTCACACATAAGTCGCTATAGAGTATAAGTCACAACACCAGTTAAACTATGAAAAAAAAACTGTGACTTATACTCTGAAAAATACAATAATCTCTTATTGGCACACACTGATCTGTCAGTGAAACGAAAAAAGAAATGCTTTTACCTTAAAGTCATAACAAAAACAAATAAGCCATTCATTGGGAATACTTGTCAGCCACTGGAATGCGTCATAACCAGTTGGATGTAATAATAATTATGTCTTATTTAATTATTTTTTTTGTATGGTATGTGAAATGTTGTTTTCCAAATGCTTCATTTTACGGTTCGAGTTCACTTCAAATTTTGTCTTCTTGGGATATTGGCACAGCAGCTCCTGATGTGCCTTAAAGTCGTGCAAAAGTCCATGCACTCCAGCATCTTCAGAAATCACATATATTTGCATAGAAGCCTGCGTGGACATGATTTTAAACGCATCATAAACAAGACTTCGGGGAATTTCAATCTAAAAGATTTTAAATGCTTAGTCTTACTGTACCAAAGCTTACCCCAACAGTCCTCTGTAGTTTCTCCCAAGCAAGTTGGAAGTAACCCGTGCTGCTGCTGGTAAACATTGCCATGTTGTCATGATCCCCTGCCCTGCCACCAAAGGGAGCCCTGGACCTCCCCTCATCACCATGATTGAGACACCTGAGGGTGATTAGTCTGATGCCACACACCTTTGAATCCTGGTGCCAATTTAAAGGCAATCACTCCAGATGGTTTTGTCGGGTCATCGTCACCATAATCACTATCCCTTCCAGCCAGGTCTTCTTAGCTGCCTGACCATAAGTTAAAGTCTTTGAACTCTGTTATATTATTTCAACTTTTGATCCTGAGTTAATTCTGTGCCTTTTGTCTTACAGGACTTTACTGGACTTTCCGTCATCTTCCGCTTGATCCGGGGTTGGGTCGCGGGGTCAACAGCCTCAAACGGGTAGCCCAGGCCTCTCTCTCCCCGGCTGCATCCTCCACCTCACCCAGAAGGATCCCAAGTCGGTCCCCTGGCCAGCTGTGAGACATAGTCTCTCCAGTGGGTCCAGGGTCTGCCCCTTGGTCTCCTCCCGGTAAAACGTGCCCGAAACGCCCCGCCCGCGAGGCGCTCGGGGGGCATCCTGACCAGATGCCCGAACCACCCCATCTGGCTCCTCTCAACCTGGAGGAGGAGCGGCTCGACACCGAGCTCCTCCCGGATGGCAGAGCTTCTCACCCGATCTCTGAGTGAGAGCCCAGCCACCCTGCGGAGAAAGCTCATTTCTGCCGCTTGTACCCGCGATTTCATTCTTTCGGTCACCACCCACAGCTGGTGACCATAGGTGAGGGTTGGAACGTAGATCGACTTGTAGATCGAGAGCTTTGCTTTTCGGCTCAGATCTCTCTTTACCACGACGGACCGATGATTTACTGGACTGGACTGGTTGATAAATCCTGTTTTGTTGTCCTGTATTTGGGTCCTCATCTTCCTTCCACATCCCCACATCTTGACACATGTGCTTTCAAAACACTTAAACCAGAACCCCCTGGGATTTCGGATTAAAAGCTTGAGAAGGCTGTAAGGAGAACAGCATCTGGAGCTCATATGTTTAAGATAATCACACCAATAACAACGACTTTACAATTTGAAAAAAAGAAGCAAACTTTCAAAAGATTACTTTGATCATTCAAATGGCAAGTGTTCTAGCACCATCTGGTGTCTATCTACGCACAATTTTATGCACAATCATCAACCCAAAAATCCCAAAAACGAAATAAAATGTGTTTTAAGGCATCGTTAAGACTTTATCTTCTGTGTAAGAGGGGTGATATTTACATCCAGCCAAAATCAGTGTGTTGTCATAAGTAAAAAGCAGAAATTACAGTACAGAACTAACTAAATGTCTACTCACTGTTAGGCCAGGAGACCTCCCTCAGCTCAGCGTTCACACACTCTGATGGAAATGACATGCCGAGCACTGTGTGTGTTTGGGCTGGTTTGCGTGTCATTACCTGCCCGCTGCTCATGCTGGCATTTGTTTGACAGACCATCAGTCATGATTGGATCCTTGTACTACTGAGGTGAGCAGGTGGTCCCCTGGGAGGGAGCGAGAAACACAGCCTGGCAGTGATGGAGCGAGGTAAACTCTGTGTGTGCATGTGTGTGCGCTTATGGAGTGTATGAGAATGTGTATGACTGCCTGTTTTAGTGGTGATTCCACGGACAGCTGCTTCATCTGTTCAGACTCTCAGTTATCCATGCAATCACAAACTAATCAATCAGCAAAACTTCCAAACTTTTTATATTTTTCCATTCCATCATCTTCCGCTTGTTCCGGGGTCGGGTCGCGGGGGCAACAGCCTCAAACGGGTAGCCCGGGCCTCTCTCATCCCGGTTGCATCCTCCAGCTCACCCGGAAGGATCCCAAGTCGTTCCCTGGGCCAGCTGGAGACATAGTCTTTCCAGCCGGTCCAGGGTCTGCCCCTTGGTCTCCTCCCGGTGGGACGTGCCCAAAACACCTCGCCCACGAGGCGCTCGGGGGGCATCCTGACCAGATGCCCAAACCACCCATCTAGCTCCTCTCGACCTGGAGGAGGAGCGGCTTGACACTGAGCTCCTCCCGGATGGCAGAGCTCCTCACCCAATCTCTGAGTGAGAGCTCAGCCACCCTGTGGAAGAAGGTCCTTTCGGCCGCTTGTACCCGCGATCTCATTCTTTTGGTCACCAGCTGTGGGTGGTGACCAAAAGAATGAGATCGCAGTGGGTGGTGTCTAGAATTTTCCAAAGGGGGCCGGGCCAGCTGTGGGTGGTGACCATAGGTGAGGGTTGGAACATAGATTGACTTGTAAATCGAGAGCTTTGCTTTTCGGCTCAGCTCTCTCTTTACCACGACGGACCGATGCAGCGTCCTAGTTATTGCTGATGCCGCACAGATCCGCCAGTAAATCTCCCGCTCCATCCTTCCCCCACTCGTGAAAAAGACTCCGAAATACTTAAACTCCTCCACTTGAGGCAGGACCCTGTCCCTGACCCGCAGGGGGCATTCAACACTTTTCCGAGCGAGGACCATGGTCTCGGATTTGGAGGCGCTAATTCCCATTTTTATTTTCTTTCAGTTTTTTTTTTTTTTTTTATGATTTAGCTTCTAAAACATTATTAACACCTGCAATTAGCTGATCACAAAAAAGATATTTGTGTTTTCCAAAAAAGCGTCTTTGCATGCCAACTGATTTGTCAGGCATTTGAAGCTAGAAAATTAGCTTTGTGGTAGTTGGGTGAAAGGGAAAACCTAGGTGACCCCACCAAGAGAAGGCTTGTTATGCCACAGTTTGCCAGTGGATTGTAGATGCTTGGGCTAACGTGTCTTCTGGCACTGTTGTCCGAGCTTTCGCAAAAACAGGCATTTTCCGAAGAGCCGCGCGCTACAGAAAGTGACTCTGACAGCGATGAGAGTAAACCTGCTCTGTTGGATTTAGCACACCTGTTAGATTCTGAAACAGAGGATGAGGACTTGGATGGGTTTGATAAATGACTTTATGACGACTGTAACTAATATTTAAATAAAACCAACCAAACTCAGTTTTGCTCCCGATCTATTTTATAATACACACACTTGTCCGCTTGTGTGTGTGTTGCTGTAAGGTGGACGTACATTGTAGTGGATGTGTACGTTATATAAAACCTGCACCCTATCATCAGGTGCGCCTTGTGTGTTTAATACAGAGCACTCAAAACTGGGACTGCGCCTTTTAATACGGGACGCCTTTTGCTCGTGAAAGTACGGTATCTTAAAACTTTGAAAATAATCTCATTTGGACTGGATTTAGTATCCGCCCAGATTTCCTGCTGACTGTAGTTCAAAACACTTTGAAAAAATGTCATCTGGTATCACGTTTTGCACCTTGAGGAGACCTGAATTTGACAGCCGAATCCCAGCTAACAATTTAACGTTCTGGGAAGGTTTTTCAAAGGTTAGCAGAGAGTTCCTTAAGGTTATTTTTAGTTTTCTAAAGGTTCAAATGGAAAGTTTTATGACGGTAAAGAAATGTTATTTTTTGGTTTTCAGAATGTTCCTCTAACCTTAATTTTAACCATAACCAGGGGAATTTGGTTCTCATTGTTCTGGGAAGGTTAGGTTCTAACATAACCATGAGCTAACGTTTAGGGAACGTTAGTTTTTGGTTAGACAAAAACCTTTAGAAAACTTCAAGTTAAGGTTCCCTGGAGGTTCTCTGTCATGGAGTGGAAGGATGGAGGAAAGAAGAGGACCCAAATGCAGGACTTTAAATATGATTTATTTAACTTATTGCAGGAAAGTCTGTAAAGAAAACATGATTAACTTAAGGTTTCAACAAAAATACAAAACATGGTCAGGCAACCAGGGTGACCTGGCTGGGAAAGGTGGTAGTAAGACCTGACAAAGAAGGCAGGTGAGACTGCCTTTAAATGGGCAGCCAGAAGATTGGATGCAGGTGTGTCCTCAGGTGCAGATGGTCCAATTAGCCAGAATTGGGGGAAAAGGTGAGGTGGTCCCTGGCTCCCTGTGGTGGTGGTTGAGGGGACCACAACAGTTCTCTGTTTGCTGGGATGACGTTAAAAACACATTTCGATGTATCTGCACAGTAGGATAAAGAAGACTTTAGAGGTGTAACAAAGGTTAGCTCTACTTTTGACTCTTAACTTTTTGTTTGTGTTAAAACTGCAGCAAGATTTTCAGTTGTTTTAAATCTACGCTGGTTTGCAAACCACTCCAAGAATCTATATTTTAATTGTGTATTTGTTATTAAAACATATATATATATGTATTAAGATAAATTTTAATTTCTGTGTGCTATTTTAGAGTTTACTGACCAAAAAAGTTGCTACTAAGAAGGGAAAACAGCATACCAGGTATCCATGCACACATGCCCAGTGGAGGAGCATGGGGAACAGCCTTTTAAATGAAGTGGTAAAGAGGGTGTCCTGGTGTGCTGGGGCCACGGGTTGAGCAAATCAGGAGGTGATCTGGGGAGGGGGCAGGTTCAAGGCTTAATCTACTTGGGGGAAAATGAAACCGTTCCGTTGTGTTCCGTTTAACCGTGTCGAGGGGGCAACAACTCCAGACGGGAAACCCAGGCTTCTCTCACCCATCCTCCAGGCACGGCGTTCGAGGTATTCTATCCAGATGCCCGAACCACCCCATCTTGGTTCTTTTGACGCGGAGGAGCAACGGCGCTCCTCTGAGCTCTTCACGGATGGCGGAGCTGCGCCCTCTGTCTCTGAGTGAGAGCCCAACCACCCTCCGGAGAAGTTTATTTTTGCCACTTGTATCTCGTTCTTTTGGTCACCACCCACAGCTGGTGACCATAGATGAAGGTAGGAACATAGATCAACTGGTAAACCGGGAGCTTTGGTTTTCAGCTCAGCTCTTTCTTTGCCACGACGGACAGATGCAGTGTCCTTTTTATTGCGGACACCGTACCAATCAGTCTGTCGATCACCCGCTCCATTCTTCCCCCACTCATGACCAAGACCCTGAGATACTTAAACTCCTTCACTTGGGGCAGAACTCTGTCCCTGACCCGCAGGAAGCATTCCACCCTTTTCCGGGGGCGAGGGCTCTGATTTGAAGACTCTGATTCCCAATCCAGCTGCTTCACACTTGGCAGCAAATCGGTCCAGTGAGAGTTGAAGAACACGACCTGACGTAGCCAACAAGACCACATCATCTGCAAAAAGCAGATGTTCCAAAAAAAAGTTCTTTTGTAAAAATGAATACTGATTGATTTTGTTACTGTATTGTGTACAGCACTCCTTTTCTTTCTAAAGGAGCTCCCTATTTATCCCCTAAGACAAACACATATCAAAATTATAGTTTTGAATCAATGGTGGAACGTAACAAAGTAAATGTACTTCGTTCCTGAATGTAAGTTAAAAAAAATGCGTATCTGTCCTTTGAGTAAAATTTTAGACCTGTACTTTTTACATTTACTTCACTACATTTTAGAGCAAATATCTGTACTTTTACTCCGATACTTTTTAAAGGTATGTTTTGCAGTCTCTTGTTACATTTTTGGTTAGGAATTTGAAAAAATATACAGGTTTTTTTTTTTTTTTTAGCGGAACTTGAAGCCGCATCGCCAAAATCAACCTGTATCAATCTCGTTATGGCAAAATGATATGCATCACAAATGTTATGCATCAAAACCAACACAAAATGTACTTAATTCTACTGCCTCTGTATTTTTCATGCATGTACTCCTGTCTAGTGTACATAGGTCACACTTTTAAATTTAAACCCAAACACAAAACAATGAATTTACAAAAGCGTTATTGCAACTTCTCATTTGTTATTTTTTTACATTCATTCACATCTTTCATTAGAGAAATATTCATGTCCATTTCCACGTGTAACATGTATTCAGTGGGATGACTGGAACTGCATGGAGTCAAAAAGAGCAGGATATTGTGGACTACAGCCACTTAAATTCACTTTTATGGAGTTATTAAAGTGTTCATCTGACAGTCTACTTATGAACTTTGATTTAATAACCTTCATGTCCGAAAAGGCTGACTCACACGGATAAGTAGACCAAAACAAAGCAGTCCTTTTCAGAGCAGTTACATGAAGAGTCTTGAATTCATCTGGCTCTACAAAGCTCCAGAAACACTGGTTGGTTTGATGAAATGCTGCTGAGACTTTGAGCTGCACATTATTTTGAATGTTTATGATTTTAATTTCTACTGGATCAATACAAAAACATTCAGCCATCTGTTTGGAAATCTCATTTACATGCACATCCATGAATGAGTTGGTTGGCCATAAATATCACACAAAGTCCAAGTTTTTCAAAGTCAGTAAATCTGTCACCAAATTCCTGTCCAAGCGTTCAAACATTTTTGAGAGTGATCGGACGTACAGAAACCTTTTCTTTTTCACTTTCAGAATGAGTTGACAATCTTAACAACAGGCGTCAAGACATGGTCAAACCCATAATTTTTGCACAACAAGCTTGTTAATGAATAACACAATGATAGTTCACAACTTGGGAAAGTCTGGGTCCGCTTTGCAGAGCGCAATAAATCCAGAGTGATGAGCTATCATAGCAGGTGCTCTATTTATTGTAAAAACACCAGCTTTTCAAAAAGGATGTTTTTCATCTACAAAATAATCCTTTACTGCATTATAAATATCAACTCTCCTGGTTTTAGTTTTTGGTGGAAGTAAAATAAAAAACTTGTTTTTGGTGAAAAAGTCCTCAAACACCATTCGAACGAAAACAGCCACCTGGACTGTCACTGAAGTCTACAGACTCATCACATTGATTAGAAAACCATTTGCGCCTCTTTATGTCCGAGTCTAGCTGCTTTACCGCATCAGCGCAATCATTCTCCTTGCTACAGTATTTGCGCCAAGCTGTACGTCAGCAATAGCAGTAATAGCAGACAAAATTTCGGACTTACTTTTATGGCATAAGGTTTCAGTCACCGCCATCATAGCCTTTTAGCTCCTTAAATGTTTCTTTTCGGAGACCATTGCCCGTGGAAAATTCCCGCGCAAAGTTGCTGTGGTTCTTCGTGAAATGGGGTTCCATTTTGTATCTTTTAGCAACAGACACGCTGGCACTGTAGATCAAATACCTTTACATTTGTAAAACAAAACTCTGTTTCCCGATCTTTGTGGAAATTGTACGTTTTTCGCCTCTGAGCTGTGGTCGTAGTTGTTGCCTATCCGGCCGCCATTTCCTTCTGAGTCAAGCTAGACTGCAGCGCAACTGTTTAATTGACAACTTCTTCTTCTACTTTCGGCATTTCCTTTCAGGGGTCGCCACAGCAAGTCAGTTTCTTCCATCTAACCCTATCTGCTGCATCCTCTTTGGTCACACCAACTATCTTCATGTCTTCCTTCACTGTATCCATGAACCTCCTCTTTGGTCTTCCTCTAGTCCTCTTTCCTGGTGGTTCCAAATCCAGCATCCTTCTGCCGATGTACTCTCTCTCTCTCCTCTGCACATGTCCAAACCATCTTAGTCTGGCCTCTCTGACTTTATCCCCAAAACCTCTAATATGTGCTGTTCCCCTGATGTAGTTGTAGCATATACGCTATTGCATAAGATTGCAGTGGGCCAATATCAGAAGATTAGATGTCGCTCTGGGAGAGAGTAAATTGAACCAAGCAATGTTTTTGGTTTTTCCACTGTGTATTAAATTTAAAACACACGTGTACAAGAGAATGGACATTCATAATATTTACACATACTCAACAATAAAGCATTGCAATTTTCAAAGCTCACAAAACCTAAAAGTTTACAGGGTAATTGTTCATCAAAAGAAAACCGGGACCAAAAGAGTCCGACCATCTAAGTGTACAATGCAATGTTCATCAAAAGAAAACTGGGATCCAGAAGAGTCCGATCATCTAAGTGTAGGTGTGGAGGTGAGAAGTCCTCGGCCCACTGAGCCCCCTACCGGTCCGGCAAGGTGGATTGGAAACACTGAGTATTCCGGATCAGAAGTTTCAGGATTAACCTGCTCCTTGGCTCCCCATCATAAAAAGTCAATCAATCCATCAATCGATGAATCAATGAATCACTGAATGCGGGAAACCTGGCCTGTACAAAAGGACCAAAGCTCCAATGAATCATATATACATGGACAAATATCAACCAAATTGAACTGATAACTTCAGTAACATCATAACTTCAGTAACATCAACAAAGTATAAAGACATTTTGCTTCAGAGAATTATACAAAACATTACATGTCATTATAAAGTGTGTTACATTTGAAAAAAACAAGGATTAGGCGTTAGTGTCATTATAAAGTGTGTTACATTTGAAAAAAAAACAAGGATTAGGCGTTAGAAAACACATGCTAATCAGCTCCATTCAAACAAAGGGAGCAGCTAAGCTAGGCTAACGTTAGCAACAGCTTCCCACTCACCGATTTCCGCACGTACAAGACTCAAAATTCAGCGTGATTTTCCCCACTAAAAGGACCAATAGCCGACGGCTCCTAAGAATAATTATATCAGTGAGTATCACGAAAATATATTCAAGAAATAATATAAAAGACGTGGAGAACCAGACCTGTGACTCAGCTTCTCAGTTTGCCGCACACCTTCTTCTTCTTCTTCAAATCGTTTCCGCCAGGCTATACGCTCGAGTGCGCAATGCTGCACTCCACAGGTAGACCAATCTACAGTTAGATTTTAGAAAATCCACAGTTAGATTTTCAAGAATCTAACTGTATTAGATTCTTGAAAAAAGGCCAGTGCGGCGCAAATGAAAAAGCACGGCTTCTCCAACTTGCCCCTCCACCGAAAACAACATCGACTTTAGCGAAAAAACGGCTAACCCTGTGTCTGCCAACTGAACAAAAAGATGTCTTCTTTCTCGATTGTATTTGCTGCATGACAACATTACATGAGCAACCGATTCAGCGTTTCCACACTCACACAGCCCACTAGGATGTTTGCCGACTAATTTCAAACTCTCCGCCATTGCCGCACACCTGCTACTAACTCTGTCTTATTAAGGAGACGCGGCAGGAAACAATGAGTCACGTGATCGCACGCAGCGTAAGCTCTGATTGGCTGACAATAACACATGCACAAATCACTCCGCAGAGTTATATAAGGCAGGGAGAAAATGACAGGAGGGCCTAGTTTTACCACCTGGGTTACATAGTCATTTCTAATCCTGTCCATCCTGGTCACTCCCAGAGAGATCCTCAGCATCTTCATCTCTGCTACCTCCATCTCTGTTTCCTGTCTTTTCTTCAGTGCTCCTGTTTCTAGACCAAACAGCATGGCCGCTCTCACCACGGTTTTGTACACTTCCCCTTTCATTCTAGCTGAAACTCTTCTGTTGCACATCACACCTGATACTTTCCTCCACCCGTTCCAGCCTGCCTGAACACGCTTCTTCACCTCTTTTCCACACTCTCCATTGCTCTGGACTGTTGATCCTAGATACTTAAAATCTTCCACCTTCTTTATCTCTTCTCCCTGTAACCTCACTTTTCCATTTGGATCCCTCACATTCACACACATGTACTCTATTTTACTCTGACTAATCTTCATTCCTCTTCTTTCTAGTGCAAACCTCCACCTCTCCAGCTTTTCCTCCACCTCTTCGCTCCTCTCACTACAGATCACAATGTCATCTCATTGACAACTAATTGGCAAATAATAATATGAAGGAGGCGGTATACCAATGAATTTAATTGGATAGTTGTGTAAATTTGTTTACGGAGTGACAAATCAAATGTGCCCGATAAATGTTGTATAAAAAAGTTGTATTCAAAAATCTTTTGCGAGCTACTCAAAAAGTGAGCGCCAGCTACCGGTATCTCGCGAGCTCTGGATTGTAGACCCCTGATATAGAATATAACCTTTAAAATTGATAAAAGTGTTTAAATTTGTGATGAAATGTTTGCATTTAGGTGGCACAGTAGCACAGTGGTTGGCACAGCAGCCTCACAGCAAGAAGGTCGGGGGTTTGTGTCCCAGGTGGAATGAGGCTTGGAACACTGGTCTTCCTGTGTTGAGTTTGCATGTTTGTTTGTGGCCACGCGTCGGGCTGGCGACCCGTTTGGGGTTTACCCTACCTCTCGCCTTGAATCAGCCAGGATAGGCTCTAACACCTCGGGACCCCTTTAGGCAATAAGTGGTTCAGAAGATGAATGTTTGCATTACAAGATTTAACTTGATTTGTAGAATTAAACGAACAAACTCTATTAGTTTTCATTAATACTGCCTAACAATGCTTATTTTTAGATATTCTGATTTTGACCCAATTTACCCTCAAATTTCCATTCGGGATAAATATATATATATATATATATATATATATGTAAATATATTCCATTTAATTCAATTGCAAATCACATGAACTTAAGTGGAGTTTCTGCAATGGTTGAATAAAACATAGCGAGCTTCTTGCTGCAGACATGAGGGAATCTACTTGTTCCGTTCGTTACGTCGCCTTCCGCTTATCTGGGGCTAGGTTGCGGGGTCAACAGCCTCAGAGGGAAACACAGGTTTCCCTCACCCCAGCTGCATCCTCCAGTTCATCCGGAAGAACCCAGAGTTGTTCCCTGGCTAGCTGTGAGACATAGTCTCTCCAGCGGGTCAAGGGTCTGGTTCTGTCTTCTCCCGGTCGGACGTGCTTGAAACACCTCACCAGCGAGGCGCTTGGGAGGCATCCTAACCAGATGCCAGAACCACCCCATCTGGCTTCTCTCAACCTGGAGGAGGAGCGGCTTGACATCGAGCTCCTCCTGGATGGCAGAACTCCACACCCGATCTCTGAGTTGTTCATTGAGTTGATCTACTTGAAGCGGGGGTTAGGTGTCGTCCTTGTTAGGGTCCTTGGAGAAGACACCTAACCCCTACTTCTCCCACCATTGGTGCCGTTGAAGGGCAGCCTGCTGCGGTGTAAGGAGTGCAGCACACAAATTTCCCCGGTGAGGGATGAATAGAGTAATCCATTTTTTTTTTTTTTTTTTACTTGTTCATTTAAACACTAATAAAACAATACATTGAGGGTATTTTCCACATTTGATGCTCAATTACAGACTGGAAAGAGCGTGGAATTCATTCAGCAGCTGGGTCTCTCCCACACTATCAGACATTCCCCCGCATGGCCTCTCCACTCCCCCCCTCAGTGTACTGTCCAAATATGGCTCAGGAATGCGGTTAGTTGAGGTCAGCGGACTTGGAGAGGTGGAGGAGGTTTACTGTGTGGGCGGTGAAAAGGAAAAGGGTGAAAACAAAAGGAGTAAAGAGATAAGTTACTTTCGTTTTCAGCTTTTTTCTTGCTGCGTCACATAACGGAGCAACGGAGTGAAGAAAACACAAGTAAAAACTGTGAGTAAATACGAAACTTTTCTAAACTTTGTGTGATTTCAACTTGTTAAACAGTAATAAAGTCATCTCGCTTTGAGCCTCAGAAAGTAATGGCTTCCTTTATCTCAAAAGGAACAAAAATCGTTTAAAGCAAGTTTAATTAGAGCTTTTTAAAACATCGAAGGTCATGTAATTTTGTATTTCTTCTTTAAAAAATGTTTTAGAAGTTTTTCTTCAAGTTGAACCTAAATAAAAGTGTTGCTTAGTGACCTGTAAGATGATTTAAAAGGGGTGTTTAGTCTCTGCAGGTAACACTGGTTATCATAACTCATCTGATGAATTAACAAAAAAGATTACAAAGAAGTTGCAAAATGTACAAAAAAAATGTCGTTTTCTTTCATTATTTTTTATTCTATATATAGCAGCAAACAAAGAAGTAACATTCTGAACGACTCCTAGGGGCACAATAGATTAGTCTTTAAAGAGACAGAGGACCTCTTAAGCCACTATTTTTTTTAACCTTTTCAGATATACAGTATACAAATACATTATTAATCCTGTAAGTAGTTTGAAGAGAATATGTCCGCTTTACCTCTGAATAAATTTTTGGATTGCAAAAAAAATCTATATATATATCTATATATAATCTCTTACAGCACTAGATTCCTGATATTTCGAGAGCCTTAGTAGCATTTATGGCTTCCTTAGTTAGAAATATTTTAAATTATTCTAAATTCAGGTAAATTCTGTTGCTGTGTTGAGAGTTGGACAAGCTGAAAAGTTTTTAAAAAGGACTTGCATGTACCTTAGTCTACTTTTGCTTAATCTATCCTTTAATATGAAGATATATTTTTATGTAAATGTGTTGTGATGTGGAAGGAGGAGGACCCAAATGCAGGACTTTAAACAAGGTTTATTAAACCAAGGATCAGCAAAGCTGTAATCAAAGAAGAAGGATCAAAATGGTTATCAAAGAGTCAATCTCAGTTTCAAAGGAAATCTGCTGGGTCGGGAGTCAGCCAGGACTGGAAGGTATGAAGACCCGACGAGGAATGCTGGAGAGGCTGCCTTTAAATAGGCAGCAGGGAGATTAGGTGCAGGTGATCCAATCAGGTGCAGGTGGTCCAATCAGCCAGATTTGGGGGAAAGGTGAGATGGTCCCTGGCTCCCTCTGGTGGTGGTTGAGGGAACCACAACAAAATGCTCCAAAATATTAATATAAAATCATCTGTGCTAGCTGTATTAAGTTGATTCTCTTCACACTGTGTTTGCAGCCTCAAAAAAAAAAAAAAGATGTTCTTGGTTTAAAACCCGGGGTTTTAGCGTTTTAGACCAAGCTAGGGGAGAAAAGCAAAGAATTTACAGTGTTAATAATCAAATTGCCTAAATATACTGTATTTATGAAAGTACTTAAAATGAATAGTGCATTTTTTAGCTTTGATTTAGGATTGCTGGAGGTTGGCTCAAGCATGGGCAAACTACGGCCTGCGGGGCACAAGCGGCTATTAAATGGTTAAATCTGGCACATCAGGACTTGAGAGCATATCTCATTCTTTCTGAAACATTTTGCATCGAAACTTTGTGTCAGAGCTTGCCTCACACCCAGACTTCAACTCATTTGATACAATTTTGCTTCAAATGTGTCAATGTTCACAAAGTTTCTTTTTGGTGTTTACACTTTTTTTTTCTCTTGTAGGCATCACCAAATCAACGTTCTGAGGACCTAAGAGACACAAACATGGTTTGTTTTTTATTTTTTTAAATGTTTGTATTATTGCATTTATTATGAGGCTTAAGATATTGCTTACTCATAAACTTTGGTAAGCTTATAACTTTTTTTTTAAAGCATTTTCAGCTTAAAGGAAACAGAGGCTGTTGTACAAAATGCATGTTGCATGTTATGCATGTTTAATTTGGGACTCCTCCCTCCTACTATTTGGATACTATTCAAACGCCAAGTTGTTCTTTGCCACCAAGCTAAAATTCTAACAAAAGCAGAAAGTGTTTTTGCAAGAAAAACACGCGCACTGCTAACTTGATGTTCTTTACACTTTATTTGCAAATGAGATTTCTACAGTTGTTGACGGGACTAAGCGAAGAGCGAGAGGAGGGGGGATATCAAATATAGCCAGAGCCGAAAGGAAACGCATTATTTTGGCCTTAGTTGTCTCTAGACAACGAGGTCTTTTCATGGTGTCGTTGACTGAATCCTTTAATTTTAAAGTTAACTCTTTCAGTCACTTCCATAACAATTTGTTTTTGTCAATTTTTCACTTGTTAAATTCATGAACCGCACAACAGTTTGCAAAGTATCTGCAATAGTCTATGGACCAAGAGTCCCAACATTGGCCAAAATATCCTGCTTGAATTTTTATTCTGTCCCTTAGCTTTGTTTTTGATGAAAGTTGTGAGGTCTATTGTTGTTTTACATATCACCTCCTCTACCATAAACTCTGAGAAGTCATCCAGGGTTTCTGAAAGCAGTTGAGCACGTTGAGAATGGTTCATTTCCTGAAAAAGTAATCCAATTTGGGGTTGAAATTGAATCTGAAATATCTGTAAGAACTGATCAAAGGTTGAATCAAAGTCATTAGTTCAGCTACGTAGGTTTGTTCTTTTAAAAATATCTGATATCTTTCTTTGAAACTATACATTTTTACTGCAGTATGCTTTCGAACAGTGGCCTGCAGTGAGGTTAATTTCCGGGGAGACTCCTCAAGAGTTAGATTTACAATTGTAAGAACCGAAAATTGCATCTTTTTTTACCATTCATCCAACAACATCCAACCACTGATAATGCTTCATATCTCATCAACATTCCTCTGTTAGTTACACTCACAAATCTATCCACAGGAACAGATTTGTCTCTTTTATAGCTATGGATAGAGTCTTAAGAAATTCACATAAACTGTAAACAAATTAAAGTACACAATTTTCATTTTGACCATTAGTAAAAAATTCTGTTATTTTTTAAAATTTTAAATTCTGGTGTTTTAAATTTTTTTTAATAAAGTTTGCCTTTTAAAGTGATCAGAAAAAAAGGAAAATAAGTCCAAGACCAAACAAGTACTTAAATTATTTTTATTTTATTAAAAAAAAAAAAAAAACAGTTGTGTCCTTACTTTTACTTATAAATGAAGTCCATCTGCTGATCCTTTTCTACAAAAAGTTTTATGACTAAGTTGTAGAAATCGTCTTTATTTGCACTTAGTTTTTAGAGTTTCTCTGTCTCGATGGAGATTTCGTCAACAGAAGAACTGACAGGTTCTTCCTCGCTAACAGAAAGAAAGAAGCTGCCAGTTTGCGCGCCCCCTTGAGCGAAAGTGGTGTACATACCTGCCACCACTGACGATTTTTCAATGTACCTTTTTATGTGATCAGCAGCAGTAGTTTTCTAACATACACATAAAATACATTATATAGATTGCAGAAAGTTGTGGTGTTTCATAAAAATTTCTGTAAAGTTTATGCTGGTGATTTGCTGAGAAACAGAAACTAGCATGCATCAAGCCACCCAGTTTGTATTGAATCATGCAGTCAGAAGGGAAGCACTGCTCATCTCTGCCTCCCTTGGGGTTTCTGACTGGGTTTGATTGGAAATAAAATAATTTTTGGCTATTTTTACTCAATACAATGGCAAAAATGTGTAGCCATTCTCCAAATGCATTTTTACCAAATAACAGTGGAAAATATTACACTTTCTTTTTTGGCATGATGTCTCCCCTGAACACATGTCACTGCTTTCGGAAGTTTACTCCTCTGCGGCTCTGTTTTGCAAATGACAAGATGTCGAAGAGGTAGCGGACCTTTGGCTTTAATCTACGTCTGCATTAGGATGAAAAAATCAAAAGATAAAACAGAAACTGTCCCATACAGAATTCAATAAAAAAAAAATTATAGCATTGCATGCTTTATTACTTTATTGTTAGGCAATTGGAATTTTCTGAACTTTCAAATGCGCAGGGTAGGAGTCAGCGACTTCAAATCCTATGTTGTGGAGGGGGAAGGTAGGGTGGAAAGAGGAGGACCCAAATGCAGGACTTTAACAGAGTTTATTAACATAAAACCGGAAAGTCTGTAAAGGAAAAACAAAACATGATTAACTAAAGGCTTCCAGAGTCCAACAAAAAATAAAAATAACAAACATGGTCAGGCAACCAGGGTAACCTGGCTGGGACAGATGACTGTAAGACCTGACAACTAAAGGCTGGCGAGGCTGCCCTTAAGTAGGCAGCCGGGAGATTGGCTCCAGCTGAGCCCACAGGTGTTCAAAATGCCAATTGCCAGATTTGGGGGAAAGGTGAGGGGATCCCTGGCTCCCTCTGGTGGTGGCTCGAGGGAACCACGACATCCTAGACAATGTTCCCTGATTGTTTTCAGTTGTGAAACATGTGTTGAATCGTAAAACAAAGCACTCGATCACCCAATAAATCTCCATTCAAACCCTCATTTGTTGTCTCCAGTTTTAAATGGTAACTGAAATTACAAGATTGATGATGCGGGTGTTTGAAATGAGCTTCCTCCTTGGGGGTGGTCAGGCTATTGCTTGGCAATAGCAAGGTGCTCCAGCACTTGCAAGAGCTCAGAAGAGAGGATCCAGTCTTTTATATTGAGAGGAGCCAGATGAGGTGGTTTGAGCAACTGATTATGATGCTTCCCAGTAGGGATGGGCGTGTGTTATGGTTTACAATATATTGTCAAAAACAAGTCCTGTGTTAAGAATTTATCATTCTACAATAAAAATAATTTGAAATTTCTAATGATGACTTATTTACGAGTGCAACACATTCGCAGCCCAACACCGATGAAATATCGACAACAATGGCAGAACATACAGCAAAAAATTTGTCTGGAAACAGACTCTAGCTCTTTTATTTAGAATTTTTTGGTTTTGATGAAAGATTAATAATCATACTCTTTTGTTTGAATGACCTACTTTACAAGTTATGCAACAATAACTTGAGGCACTCGTGTTCAATTGTTTAATTGGTCTTTGGCCTTCTTATCTTTTAGAACTTCCCTTACCATTCAAACCCTCACCTATCCTGCAATCTTCAGACAGTAGACTCCTGGTCATTCCCAAAGTCTGAACCCATACTCCCGGTGAGTGGTCTTTAGGATTCTATGGCCCACTTTTATGGAACAGTCAGCCGTAGGAGCTCAGAGCTGCATAGAACGTTCACATTTTTAAAAAGAGGCTAAAGACACATCTTTTTGTCTTGCTTTTATCTAAATTTCTCATGTGTAGTTTTATTCATGGTTTTAGTTGATCCTAATTGATGATTTTACCTCAATATTTCTCCTTACTTATTAGTAGTGGTGTCAGTCAATTAAAAAATGTAATCGAATTAATTACAGAATTTTATTATTAATTAATCAAATTAATTGCATTTTAACATCATATTTGCTAAAAATGTACTGTATGACTAATCAATTGAATACAGTAAGAAGAGAAGATTTTAAATCCAATTTATTATTGGTGAACTGTGGTTCATGACGCTAGGTGCATTATTAAAAAAAGTAAAACAAAGGCTAGGTTGTGGAGGCTCCTCAGACACTGTTTTCTCAGGTGTTTCATCTGCATCCAGCCTATTGCATTTTTAAGTGTGTGTATATGTGCCTGTGTACATATATGAGGGTGTGTGCACCATGTGTATTTGTACATGTATGAATGTGTGTGTGGGGGTGGGGGGGAGTAAGTTACAATCTGTGGGTGGGGGACTTGTCCTTATTTTGTTTTTGTGTTCTGGGGTTTTTAAACTTGTAAAGCACTTTGTGTTACATTTTATGTATAAAAAGTGCTTTATAAATAAAGTTTGATTGAAGCAGCAGTGGTTAACACTACAGTCTTACAGTTCAAATGTTGTGTATTCAACAATGGTGACACAGAAGGCAAACTGGCCCCTCAGTATAGGGTTTATACTGTATGTTCACCCCCTATTTTCTTCTTCTTCTGTCGGCATTTCCCTTCAGGGGTCGCCACATCAAGTCAGTTTCTTCCATCTAACCCTATCTGCTGTATCCTCTTTGGTCACGCCAACTATCTTCATGTCTTCCTTCACTGTATCCATGAACCTCCTCTTTGGTCTTCCTCTAGCCCTCTTTCCTGGTGGTTCCAAACCCAGCATCATTCTGCCGATGTACTCGGTCTCTATTCTCTGTACATGTCCAAACCATCTCAGTCTGGCCTCTCTGACTTCATCTCCAAAACCTCTAACATGTGCTGTTCCTCTGATCCTGTCCATCCTGGTCACTCCCAGAGAGATCCTCAGCATCTTCATCTCTGCTACTTCCATCTCTGCTTTCTGTCTTTTCCTCAGTGGCACTGTCTCTAGACCAAACAGCATCGCCAGTCTCACCATGGTTTTGTACACTTTTTCTTTCATTTTAGCTGAAACTCTTCTGTCACACATCACACCTGATACTTTTCTCCACCAGTTCCAGCCTACTTGAACACGCTTCTTCACCTCTTTTCCACACTCTCCATTGCTCTGGACTGTTGATCCTAAGTACTTAAAATCTTCCACCTTCTTTATCTCTTCTCCCTGGAACCTCACTTTTCCATTTGGATCCCTCTCATTCACACACATGTACTCTGTTTTACTCTGACTAATCTTCATTCCTCTTCTTTCTAGTGCAAACCTCCACCTCTCCAGCTTTTCCTCCACCTCTTCCCTCCTCTCACTACAAATCACAATGCCACCATAGCAAACATCATTGTCCATGGAGATTCCTGTCTAACCTTGTCTGTCAGCCTGTCCATCACCATAGCAAACAGCAAAGGACTCAGAGCAGATCCCTGATGTTCACTCCCTCTATGCACAAATATTCTTTGGGAAACTCCAGGTTTATCACGCCCACCAGAAATTTCTACATTAATATGATTGGTTAAATAATTGTGGGAGAGACATTATGCAAGACTAATTGCCTGTTACTGGAACAGACAAGTGACTTGTTTTACATTTACTTCTTTTACAGAACTACGGGGAGCCAAATGATGGTGATCTGATCGAGTTCCTCAGAGGAACTTATAGTCATTGGGGTGTTTATGTTGGTAAAGG
The DNA here is from genome assembly GCA_902685375.1 of Neostethus bicornis. Classification (NCBI taxonomy): domain Eukaryota; kingdom Metazoa; phylum Chordata; class Actinopteri; order Atheriniformes; family Phallostethidae; genus Neostethus; species Neostethus bicornis. The sequence continues at coordinate 5,880,618 of LR738551.1, read as the reverse complement.
GTATGTGGTTAATCTAACAGTGACAGGTGAGTTTTGTCCTCTTAAATCCATCCACAGATTCTTCTAAATGTTGGGTATTCGTGTTGAAATCTGTCGTATCCAGACATTGTCTACCTAGAAATGTAGACAATGTGAGGATGAGCTGAAACATGCTTTTTTTTTTTTTTTACAAATGACTTGATCTTGTTTAATGTGATTCCTTCTTTTGACCAGGAATTGGCGTCTCCAGCAGTTCCAGCAGTTCCAGTTCAGGCTTCTTTTCACCAAACGCTGTTGGAAACATTGTTGGGAAGTTTGATTTTGGAAAAGTGGAAAAAGAAAAGTTGACTCGTGTGGCAAAACGTGACCCGTGGAAAATCAACAATTATCTGGATGATAAAAAACAACCTTATGAGCCTCAACAGATTGTGGAAAGAGCTCTAAAAAAGGTTGGCAAGAGACACAAGTACAACTTAATTGATTACAACTGTGAGCACTTCGCCGTGGAGCTACGTTACGGATGTGCTAAGTCTGAGCAGGTAGGTCCAACTTTATCGTCACCCCACACTCTACTAAAAAGCACGGTTGCTGGGTACAACTGGTCGGCAAGGGAATAAAGTACACCTCTGAAAGATGCTTCAGTAAAATAAACTCAACATTCTATTTCATTGTGCCCGACTAAAATACTAACTTGTAAACATGACGACAAAAAAAAAAAAAAAAATCAAAAACATTGATACAAGATATTTTAGTCATTTAATGCAACGGTTACAAAATTAAACTAAAACATGAGTGATTTTTTTTTTATCAATGATAACAACAAGGTGGGAAAATAATTATGTAGCACTTTATCATTCTCAGTAATTGTTACATTTTTAGATTATCACTGAACTAGAGCAGGTCATAAGTTACTAAATCATATCTAAAGTTCATGTATAATGAATGTTTTTTTTTAGGATTTTGTTATTTTTATAACTATGAAATTACAAGCGGAATTAAAAAAAAGAGAGAAATAAAAGCTTAGAAATGTAGTTTTTTTTTAAAAAAAAGCAACAATATAATTTAATTTTAGACGCAAGTGTTGAGCCGCATTTTGTAATAACGGTGCATTTTGTAATAAATGTCCAAAATGTAATAACTTTTTCATTTCATTTTGTAATAAAGCCGCATTTTGTTATAAACTGCCGCATTTTGTAATAAACTGCCCCAACGCATTTTGTAATAAATTTTGCCGCATTATGCGGCGGCAAAAGGCATAAATAGGCATAAATATATCAGGCATATCAGGCATAAAGGCATAAATATATCAGTTTTTTTTTATTTAAACGCAGAATGAATTACGTTGTTTATCAAAAGTAGTTTTCTAAATAAAAACAACATTCTTTCTTTACTTGTGTTCTGATGTCACAGTAACTGAAACATTTCATTTTTCAGTTACTGTGACTGAAAAATGTCACAGTTTTTTTGTGACATTTATGTCACAAAATACATTTTGTAATACATTTTGGACATTTATTACAAAATGCACCGTTATTACAAAATGCGGCTCAACACGCAGCTTACTAATGAGTTGGGCTAGTGCCTACGAGGGACTTATGTAGCCCTTTAGTGACAACTTGGTGCCATTGGGCACCGTGATGGTGACCCTCAGTTGTGGCTTGGGTTAACAACGACCGCCATCGGTACTGTTGACCAACACGGTGCCGGGGGAAATTGGACTACTGGTGGTCAAAGAAGAAGAAGAGGAAGACACGTACTTAAGAACAGAGAGAAGAGAAACACCAGGAGTCTGGGACTTAGGATGGGAACTTTGAAAGTTGGGACTATGACGGGTAAAGGTAGAGAGTTGGTTGACATGATGCAGAGAAGGAAAGTAGACCTCCTGTGTGTCCAGGAGACTAGATGGAAAGGTAGCAAGGCTAGACGTCTGGGAGCGGGGTTCAAGTTGTTCTATCATGGTGTCGATAGGAAGAGGAATGGTGTAGGAGTTATTGTGAAGGAAGAGTTTGTTGGGAATGTTCTGGAGGTAAAAAGAAGTTCAGATAGGGTGATGAGCCTCAAACTAGAAATTGAAGGGGTGATGTTAAATGTTGTTTGTGGGTATGCTCCACAAGTAGGTTGAGAGATTGAGGAGAAAGAAAAATTCTGGTCTGACCTTGAGGTGATTCAGAGCATCCCTAGAAGTGAGAGAGTTGTTATTGGAGAAGACTTCAATGGCCACATTGGTACAGAAAACAGAGATGATGATGAGGTGATGGGCAGGATGAAGAAGACTGGGTTAGATGGAGGAATCACTGTGGAACCCTCCGTAGAGGAACACTAAAAAAAAAAGCCAGAGAAGAAAACCTGAAAAGTAATTTTATCTCTGTAGTTATGTTTCATCACAAATTATTCGAATGGTGAATGTTTGTCAGCAAGTTAGCACTAGAAGCCCCAAGATTTTCTCAACCTCCTGTCTACTCCACAAAAAGTCATCTGACACCTCTACCTGACCTGCACACTGAGGAGCAGAGTCGTTTTTGCGATTCAATTAGAGTCTCCTAGTCCTAGTCTCCGAGTGTTAAGTGCCTTCCAAACGACTCTTAAGTGTCTTATTTTAATAACTCAAGCAGAAGCCTGGTGTCTCGAGACACCTTCATGGGCTTTCAGGTAGTGGTGCTCAATTGACCCCCTCATAAGGGTTCTAGTGTTAACACCCGATGTTCTCTCTCTTTTTTTTTTTTTTTTTTTTTACCTCATAGATCCCATACAGTTACATGATCAAATGTTTCATTGTCAACATTTACTAGGGGTGTGACAGTATACAAAATCCACAGTTTGGTACTTGCCTCAGTTTTGAGGTCACTGTTTTGTTAATTTTCGGGATGATATTGGAATTAAATGGAAAAACATTTGAACAAAGTTTATTTCCACGTTTTTTTTAAACAGTTTTTTTTTTTGTTCCGTTCCATCATCTTCTGTTTGTTCCGGGGGCGGGTCGCAGGGGCAACAGCCTCAGGCGGGAAGCCCAGGCTTTTCTCACCCCGGCCGCATCCTCCAGCTCACTCGGAAGGATCCCAAGTTGTTCCCCGGCCAGCTGTGAGACATAGTCTCTCCAGCTGGTCTCGGGTCTGCTCATTGGTCTCCTCCCGGTGGGACGTGCCCGAAACACCTCACCAGCGAGGCCCCCCCTTTTTTTTGTTGTTGTTTTAACATTTTACAATCAAAACAATCAAATCAAAGTGCTACTTGGTAAATGTTAAAGAAAATGTTCAAAAATAAACATCGTAGGTTAGTCTGATCTATTTGGCCTTTTTTTTCATGGAGTAAAATGAAATTTAGCTAAGGCAGTGAGTTACATCAGCGTCGCCAAACACAGATAGAAAATATTTCTAAAAACTTTTGAACAGATAACACAGTGCTTCTCAATTATTTCCTGTTGCGCCCTCCCAGGAAGTCAAAAAATTTTCACACCCCCAGCCGTGACTATAATTAGTATCAATTGTCTATGAAATTGTTGTAAGTACACCTTTGCATAACATTTTATCTCATTAACATTAAAAAAAAAAAAAAAAAAAAAGAAGAAAAAAAAGAAAAAGCGATGTACAACCAAGAACAGCCTTTATTAACATTGTTTTTAGTCTGTAACAGAAAAGATTTAAAGTGCATCAATTAACTTGAAATTCAAAAAGCGCCCCGGGGGTTGGGGAGGGGGACTATTTGAGAAGCACTGATATGGATAAATAAATAAATAAATAAAAATAAATGTATTACTCTATCCATCCCTCGTGGGGAAATTTGTGTGCTGCAGCAGGCTGCCCTTCGACGGCGCCAATGGTGGGAGAAGCGGGGGTTAGGAGTCTTCTCCAAGGACTCTAGGCGTGCTCTCTGTGGGACGCGAACCCGCGAACATCCGGTCAAAACAAAACCTTTTGAAAAAGTAAACCCATCTAAATTAGCAGGGACAGACTGCTTGAATGATTAATGTGGTAGTGTGTTGTAAACGCAAATTCCAAAACCATTTTTGCACATCGCTGTGTTTAGCCAAATGCACTTGGACCTGTTTACACAGGCCTTTGTACCTCAAAATAAATTATTGTACTGTTATACTATTCACGCATTGCTACAAACTTTTCACTTTACCTGCTGACTGTGATACATGATGTAAAGTATAAACACAGCATGAATGCGCTCATGGTTTAAAAATGTTTCTTTCTTGCAGGTGGATGAAGCAGTGAAAGGTCCAGTTAATGCAATTAATGGTGTGCAGAAGAGGATGGTTGATCGCCACGTACGCAAAATGTTTAGGGGGTTGTTTTGATCCAACTGGGTTGATGTGCGTTTTTAGGTGAAGCAACAAATTACAAATCTGGTGTTTATTACTTTATCACTTCTTCTTTGATCCATCCATTTTCTGGAATGCTTGTCCAATATTTCACATACTGTATGTGTTGCTTATGTTTTTTTTATAGTTTTAATACAAGCACAAAATTCTTATGATAAAATTAAAATCTTATTATGAAAGTATTAAAACCAAGTTTTTTCATATTTTGAAATAGGGAATTCTTACGTCTCTAAGAATAAACACATATAAATTAACATTCCCCACAAAAAGGTTATGTTTATTCTAAACAGGTTAAAGACTAGGACTGTTTTTTTTTATTTTTTAATTAATTGTCATCTCTTTTGAAACAAATTTAAAATGAAAACCATAAAAACAATTCAAAATAATCAACCGTTAAGTGGATAAAATGAATATTTAATCCATATTGAATATAATTATTTAAAAAAAAAATGTTTGTTTGGGTGTGTAAATACTGTCTAGACAAGTTTATTTTTTATTTAAAAAAAATTAATTAAAAAGTAAGAGAAATAATCATCAGAAAATACATTTCCCATCCATTTATTGATAGCATTCAACAGTAAACTTTGTTATAGCTTAAAATTATATTTTGAATGAAAAATACTGACTTAACCCATAAATGGCGAGAGGGTCGTAAACAACCTACACGTACACCCATACCATGCACAAAAAAAAAAAAAAAAAAATCAGCCTTTTTTGAGTTAAACCCTGAAGGTAAATTTGAGCACTCCAGTGCAAACAGAAGACCAAACAAAAATATACAGGATGAAGAAACCAACAGAAGAATACTTCTTTACATATGCACGTGTTAAACTGTTGTGAATACGTAGAGTGGTAGTTACAGTCCGAAGGATGAAAGGCTAGAGTTTGATGGAGGATGGCAGAAATGATTTTCTGTACCGTTCCTTTGAGCATCGGGGTTGCAGGAGTATGTTACGGAAGCTGTTCTTAAGATGGTCCACATATTCATGGAGGGAAATCACTTTGACACAGATCAATCTAAAGAATCTGATAATCTAGTCTGCACTCTCTGTGACCGACCTTGGCCAAGGCCGGTTATCTCACATTCCCTCGGAAACTCCACGTGAAGCGACTGCTTCACAACTGCTGTCCTCACCACTGCTCCCACCGCTGGCCTCAAATCAACACTTTCATCAGCATGTTTATGTCTGTATGTGTTTTTGTTAAGTAACTGGTGTCGTTTTTTTTTACTTGCCCTGCTGCATCGACCTGTTGCGGTGAACCCGTGTGACTTGTTTTTTTAAGACCAAATCTACCCTCCCTTCTTTTTGTATCTCTTTTACAAAGGTAGCGCCGTCATTGGCTGCATGTCTTAAATCTTGCAATTTCCCTACTCTGGGACCTTAAGCAAAAAAACAAAAAAAAGGCCTGTTATGCCGCTGCTTAATTTGACATGAATGATTTTATAATTTAAAAAAAATTATAATTATGGTCTTCTTTTGAACATTTATTTTTTTAATTTTACAATTACAAAATAAGTTGATTTTATTTTAAATAGAGAAGCCATTGCTCTGAAAAAATTCAAGCTTTTATAGTAACAATTTTTTTCAATCTTAAAATTCTGCAAGAATGGTCTTTTCTAATTAATTTCTTCACCTGTTTTATTCTAAATGGTTATGTTTTGTTTTTTGGTTTTTTTTGTAAATGATCGCAAAATTTTGACAATTTTTTTAAAATAAAAATTTGTGCCTTTTTTTTTTTTTAATAAAATCAATTGCATTTGATGTCAGTCAATTTGCAAACTTTTATGCATGATTAGACTGATGTAGCTAATCCAGGGGTCACCAACACGGTGCCCACGGGCACCAGCTCGCCCGCAGCGACTGCATCAGTCGCCCGCAGGCCAGTTCTAAAAATAGTACTAATCACAAATTAGTTCTGTTTAAAACTTTATTTAATTATGTTGCTATTCTTTTTGAATTTCATTTACAGTGATGTAAATTTAAAAACGAATACATAAAAACGTAAACGTGAGCGCTGCAAAGATAAGGTTACGAGCATGTTTTCTACCCACAAAAACATGGCAGAAAAAAGGAAGAAAACTTATCATTTTCACAGTGAATGGGAGGAAGAGTTCTTTTTTACTAACGTGAAAGAAAACTGTGTGCGTCTCATCTGCGGTGTAACTGTGACGGTGCACCGTTCTTATTTTGAAAGGAGTAGATTTTTGTTAAATCTTACATAATTGATAATTTGTACAAACATGGTTCAGAGTTTATGATTTGATAACTGTTGTAAAAAATGAAAAAAGATTTTGTTTAAAATGATGTGGAAGTGATCATTTGAAAATGAAAGACTTGGATATTGCATTTTGAAATGTATCTTTTTCCTACCTTGTTTAATCATACTGAAATAATTATTGTGATGGATCATTAACAATCAGTGTCTTCACATAGAATATCATTAATAATAATATCAAATTAAACTGTGTAACTTTGTTATTTCAGAAGTGTATTATCAAAATGGTAGCCCGTCGCATTACTCAGTGCCCTTGAAGTAGCTCTCAGTTTCAAAAAGGTTGGTGACCCCTGATCAAATCTGATGGAAACAAGCGCCCATAACCTGCTGACAAGTTTAACTACAGTCTGTGGTATTTTTGTTTCTAGACATCCTTCAAAAAGAAAACAGGATTTTGGTGTTGTGCTATTTTTTTTCCTCCGGTGTCCCAGCCTTATACAAGTTCTTTCCTCCATCTAATCACCTGCCCTCAGATGTTCCAGTTCGGTTTCACCAGTTTTAAATTGGTGTGTATAATTTCTCTCCTTGCTTTCTTTATGTTTCTGTTTATTATTGTACTTCCTGAGTTATTTTTTTTGTTAAATTTTGTACAATGCTTCTATGTATCTTAAAGCATTAAAAACTTTTACGCTTCACTTGCCTGCCTCCTATGTCTGCGTTTAGATCCCAACATTCCAGCAGAGTCTGTACAATCTAATAAGGTCAGATAAGATGGACATTTCTTAATGAGGAAATACCAAAGTCGTTAGTCTGTTCCTCTGATTCAACAGATTTAGAAAGTGAACAAATATTTATACAAAAGCAGAACACACATTTATCAAGTGGTGGAGTGGATGGCTCAGTAATTAGGGCGACCGCCCTGTAATCGGTTTCCAGCATCCCCATCCGGTATAAAGGGGCAGATTCAGAGGGGGAAGACGGACGCACCCTTTTACGCCCCCTTCTACCCCACTCCTTCCCCGCCCTCACCCCTCCCCGTCCCCGTGCCACCGACTGCTCATTTCATTTTCACTCCTTATAGTTTTCTGTTTATGAAAAGACTGATTGAGTTCTGAGATCTACTTGAGTTTGGGCTTCTAATCACTGGGCTGTCTAAATGTGATTTGTTTGTGTGAAAACCTCTTGGGTTATTTTACAGTATCTAAAATGCAGGTGATGCTTGAAAATGAGCAGTGGTTTAGAAAAAAAAAAAAATCCCTTTCCATTGTCCCATCTCCTTTTCTCCAGGTCATACTGCATAGAGATGTCTTGAATTCCTTCCAGGTTCTTTTAGGCAACAAGTACTGGTTCCTGTAAAAGGAAAACACTTTTGCAAAACAATAAATAGACTGATTACCAGATCAGGCAGTCTGAGGCCTAGGACACAGGTGGTATATACTGTATCTCCCCTCTGTCAGAGCGTTTTAGCAGCTGCTGTTACCACTCTGGCTCACCAAGTCACAACAAAGAGAAGGAGATCACACAAAAGTTAACTTTTAAAGGAGTTTTCTTACAAAAATAACATGAATGTGTAAATCAGAGCTGTAGGTAGTGTTGTGACGTGTGTGGAAGTATGGCGAAAGCAAACAAAACTAAAAGGCAACAACCAATGGCCAGGACCCAGCTGTGGAGCAGGCAGGTGTTCAGAAGCAGCTCTCAGGGCTGCCATCTAAGGAACCAGGCTTTGAAACCGGAGGGGCTCAATATGTACCAGTGTCGCAGGTTCAAATCCCCATCATGTCCCAAGCTCATGCTTAAGTGTTCCTAGACAAGACCTCCATTTAACAGCTGGCACAGCCAACAGATTAAAAAATTACTGTCAAGATCCCCTCACCTGCCGCTAGAGGGAGCTCTGGATGTTCCTAATAACCCTGATTAGGGCAACCTGAGGATGATTTCTGATTCCACACATCTGTTGACCAGGGCAATCACCCTGGACTTCCCTGTCAGGTCATACCATCCTTTCCAGCCAGGTCACCCTGGTTGCCAGACCATGTTTGAACTTGGTTCTTATTTAAACTGTGTTTGTGGCTCCGGGTGCTTCTTTCATTGGGGGGGGCGGTCCCAAATGGCTCTTTGAGTCAAAAAGGTTGCCGACCCCTGGTCTAAGCTATCACTGATAATGAACTCCATCGAGTGTTATAAACACGAAACACAACTGAGGTTTTTTAGTTATCTCAAAGTGTTTTAATTCCGAAGCAATGCATATTATGGTTCTGAATATGAATGGTTGAGTGAAAGAAACATACTAGTCTTCTGAAAAAAAAAAACAACAAAAAACAAAGTGTTCTTCCTTTTTCATCCAAATTCACCCTACGGAAGAGTTGGGATCCAAACGATAATAATTGGAGCAGGACAATCAGGAAGGAGGGAAATTTTACACACAGATGGAAAACTGGTGAGACTAAAGTGGAACAAAAAGTGGAAAAACTTACAAAAGTTTGCTTTCAGCTTCTGCTGCTGATTTTACAAACCATCAAATCATTTACCCCAGATTAAAAAGCACAGACAGTTGGTCAGAAAATCCACATGCATTTGGAACTGCTTCAAGATTTGATTATTTAGCTTTTCTGCCCGGAGACACTTTTAGCAATGGCAAGTGATGCTGCTGCTGCTCCTCCTATTGCTGTTCCTGCTGCTGTTGCTCCTGCTGCTGCTTTTTTTACGTCCTCCACCTGCAAGAAGGAAACAGATTTATACACTGACCAGGCAGGAAGCATTACCAACACCTAAATCATGCTGTGCTACTACACATTAAGGATCAGAGTCTAAAGCACTGATCATGCCCCCCCATCCCACCCCACCCCCAAAAAAAAGTGTTCATTTTACCAAACCATCTATCTGTGAATTACTTGGTTTCCTTGGTTTACTGTGCTGGAAGCACAGTAAATTGCTAATTTGTCCAGTTAGGGAAAATGTGTGTTTGGTTGTATTTGTGTTCATTAGTATAACATATTGTATCTTCACTGTAGAGATTTTTCCCCCATTTAGAATAACCTGTGCAGCCCCCACCTTTCTGTGTTTACGAATGATAGCAACAGTGTAAGCAGCAGCGATGAGGTGATGGAACAAAGATTAGGCCGGGAGCTCTTAATGACAAAAGACATTTTAATTTCTTGTGTTTGGACTTGTTCAATGGCTATGAAACATTGTTGGTTTCTTTGTGAGCTGCACAATGCGAACAGCATTTTACTGCCATAAATGTACGAAGAAAAGGCTGCCAAAAGTCTAAAATAGCATTACATTGGTTTTTAAGCTGGTCAGAACCAGATTATGATCTGGCCAACTCACCTGTTCCATCACTTCAATTAGATGTGTTTCTTAGTTTTGTTGCAAATAAATTAACATGAAGATAAAAATGGCAAATCCATTCTGTTCCATTCCATTGTCCCCTGCTTATCCAGACCTGGGTTGTGGTGGACCATGCTCAAACTATGAGGCAAGGCTTCTCTCACCCCAGTTACCTCCTCCAGCTCACCCTTGCCAGCTTCTACAAATGTTAAACTGCATCTGTAGTAAATATTTTTCTGACAGTAACATTAAGGATATTTTGTTTGGCTTTTTTGTTGCAGTTAGTTTGTCTTAATCAAGACTGAGACTGTGAAAACACCTATAGGCATAAAGGTACAAACCAAAAGGCTTTAGCTCTTGCAGAGGTGAAGTTCATCTACCTTCTGAAACCACCAAACTTTCTGTTTGTGCAAACTACAAATATTGAGAAATCCTTGTATGCTTATTGGACCAGTGTAAACATTTGGATTTCTTAGGAAATATGTCTCCTTTTAATAAGACAATCCATTTTTATCCAGGATCACTCCTGGTAGTGTGTGATGGAATACCTGGTTGGGTTGGACCTACCTGATTGGATGTAGCACATCCATAACGCATCTCTTTGGCAAAGTGCTCACAGTTGTAAGAAACGAGGTTGTACTTGTGGTCTTTGCCAACCTTCTTATAAGCACTTGCCACAATTTCTTCAGGCTTGCGGGGTTTGCAGCTTCCATCAAGACTGTTGTTGATTTTCCATGGGTCGTTGCCCACCACGTCGTCTAGCTTTTCACATTTAATCTCTCCAGGGCTATTAATGCCCAAATTGTTTTTGACACTTTGATAAAAGCTGCCTGAAGAGCCTAGAAATGGATTGCCAGAGCTACCACCTGTTTCTGAAGACAAAATCAAATGACAAGAAATGGGGTTACTGGTTGGACAGTAATGTTTACAGTTATGATATAAAAACAGTTTTACAAAATTTATGCCTCTCAGTTCTCAGTTCCCATCTCGCGGTCTCTTACTCTTTCTCTCTATTTCCTGTAAAACATCATAATTTGGGTGATTATCTGTTAATGATGGAGAACAAAAACTGCCAATAGGAATTAAATATACCCATTTATGAATGACGATGGAAATAAATGTCTTATTGTATTATTTTAGTAATATCTCTTCCTATGCATAAACAAAAATAAATAAATAAGACTAAATATATGAATGCTCATATTTCTAGTCATACACTAATCAACATTTATTTATATGTACTGTATATTTACTCAGTGTCAGCAAACGAGTGGGCGTGTCTTATGTCACTATACTTTTATTTCTTATTCTTTTTGGTAATGTTGGAGTTGGTCCTCCATAAATCAGTGCATATGCTACACAGTTATGTCACCCACTGCGTCTTTATTATATACTACTGTACTGTTAGTTAGGGTCGGCACAAACAGCTAATTACCCCAAGAAGGAATTCATCGACAATAAATGAGACAGACAGCTCTGATGCATGTCTCTTTCTTTCTGAAACAAATTGCTTTGAAGACAGAAGACAAAGTGTTGATTTGTCCTCCTACTGCTTCGTTTAGCATGTCAATGGCTTCAGTGTATCGAAGCATTTGTTTGTCTCGCAAATTTCCACTTTGCGATTGGTTCAGATTGCTTCAGGGTGTTCAGCAGACATCTGTGTTTTTATTAGCACTAAACTGCTCAAGTATAAAAGATGCATCAATACTACTTATAACTGTTTTGTACAGAGGACTATTGTGTGATATTAGTGGTAAATTTGGTGACTTTTTGTTATTTGTTGAAATTCCTTTAACATCTACAACAAGAGAAAAGCAGGACATTTCACAACAAGTCTAAACCATCATGTATGAGGTACAGTTCAGATAAACCACGCAAGTCGAGTCAAGGATTAGGCGTGAACAAGACCCTGAAATACTTTAACTCCTCCAGACAGAAACCTGTTCCTGACCTGCAGGAGGATATTTCGCCCTTTTCTGGGCGAGGACCATGGTCTCAAATTTGGAAGCACTGATCCCCATCCTGGCCGCTTTACACTCAGCAGCAAACCAGTCCAGTGAGAGCCAGAAATTATGCCCCGACAAAGCCAACATCATCAGCAAAAAGCAGAGATCGGATCCTGAGATCACCAAACCGAATCCCTCCATTGCCTCGGCTGCGCCTACAAATTCTGTCTATAAAGGTAATGAACAAAATCGGTGACAAAGGGCAGCCTTGGCGGAGCCCAACTCTCACTGGGACTGGAATCGACATACTGCTGGCTATACGGACCACGCTCTGGCACTGGTAATCTAGAAACCAAACAGACCGTACCAATGGCTCCGAGACTCCGTCCTCCCATTATGGTACCAAAAATTACTATGAACCGTGGTCATTTCATGGCCATTATGACCATTATACATGGTCACATCAGAAAGAAAGAATTATTATTGAATAATAATGATACTGATGCATGATACTGATGATTATTAAAGTCATTATTAGGGCACCTTTCATCGACAGTATTTGTTCCGAAAATGATGGAAAAATTTGCTTCACAGAAATAAAGTCCACGAGTAGTTTCTAAGATTATTAATAAGTTAATAAATGAAACCACAAACATGACCCGTGTTTATTATCATGGTGATATTAATCGTAATAACTTATAGTAACATTAGTTTTACAATCATTTTGGCAGCGAGTTAGTTTTTGGCATAATACCAGCATTTATTGCATAAATCAACCTTTTCTTTTATTCAAGGAAAATAGTCTGAAATTGCAACAATGGGATTCATACAGTCTACAACAGATATTGTGTCTGCTGTTTGGAGGCACTTTGGTTTTAAAAGGTCAGGCATGAACCAAAAGATTCATCAAAGTCAAATAATTTGAAATGTTATCATTTCACAAAATGTAGTAAATTATCATTTTGGTCACAGTGCATTAAAATGGAGAAAGGAAAACTAACTCACCAGTCGTCACTAAGTGAACCACCAATCCATTGTCAACCATCACAGCCCAGTGTTTGAAAGTCCCTCTGTCAATCTCAATCAGATCACCAGGCTTTGGAATTTGTTTACTCTGTGAAACAGAAATCAGTAAAAGAAGACTTGATTTTTATAGTTTTTTTTTTTTTTACTTCCCATCTTAGTTATGTTTATTAATTTTAAATAGTAGTAATGAGTTGGATGACTTCTTATGATTTTTATCATGTCTGATGTTAAAAAGAATATTTTATTTGCATCTCTGTACTGGTAATGTAGTTTAGGTTTTCTTGGAGCCAAATGAAGTCTCCTCTCTTAGTTCTGCTTCTTACAGTTTTGATTATCTTAGATAATATTACATGAAAATTGTTTATCAATGTAACGCTTTCAAGATTTCAATACTTTCCATTTTCTTTCAGTTCATCTATAATTAATTTATCACAGGTATTGTTGTCCCACTACAGTGCAGACAGAAAAATATATCTACAGTAGATTGACTTTCTCTCTACCAATCAGAAAAGAGCACTGTTCCCTCCACTTTTTGTAACAATTTAATGCCAATATATTTTGTTGAATGTTGTAATGTTCTCTCATTTCCTGTAGCATTTTGTACTGATGGATCACCGTCCGTCAAAGAGGGAGAGTTAACATTTTATTTTCCGATGTTATTCTATCCTCCACCAGCTCATCTCAAGACTACGACCTTTCACCCCTTCCACTTGTGATGTCCGCAAGTTGCAGCTCAAATGACAGACACCTCATTCTGAAGTTTGCTGATGACACATTTAATTGTTTCATTTTTAAAAAGTCCAGAGATAGCATATGAAACAGTAATGTCACACTAAACAGAATCATGTGACTCTCCATCTTTGTATTTCTTTTTATTTTTCTACAAATAAATGTGTTCAAATCCAAAGAAATGTGGATGGATATGATCAAGTACGCGCTATTGTCTTTAGTAGTTTTTAATTCCCAGACAGTTGAAGTGATGCAGCAGTAAAAACACCTTGCTTCAATATTGTTCTAACTGTGGGTTTTGTTTGGTAACATTATTAACATCAGAACATAAATAAATACATACATATAAAAAAAACATATACCGTATTTTCATGACCAAAAGGCACACTGTACTAAATGGTGCAGTCTAAGTTACTAAATGGCGCAGTCTCAGTTGGGTGGAGACGGTGGCCGTGTGGTTAGAGCGTTCGCCTGCGGACCGGAAGGTCGCGGGTTCGTGTCCCATGGAGAGCACGTCTAGGGTCCTTGGAGAAGACACCTAACCCCCGCTTCTCCCACCATTGGTGCTGTTGAAGGGCAGCCTGCTGCGGTGTAAGGAGTGCAGCAAACAAATTTCCCCGGTGAGGGATGAATAGAGTAATTCATTTATTTATTTACGAGTGCCATTATTGTATTTGACACACGCATTCGGCACACCTGATGATGGGGCACATGTTTTGTATAAAGTACATATCTCTACTGCCAACATCTGCCTCATAACAACACACACAAGCAAACAAGTGTAAGAATTTACAAATAGATCGGGAGCAAAACTGAGTTTGGTTGGCTTTATTTAAGTATTAGTTACAACAAAACTAAAACAAGCACGTTACCGATATAGTCATTATTCAAATCCATCCAAGATATTTATATGCACCTTATGGTTGGGAAAATATGGTATATGTATAAAAATTATTCCGAAAGAATTTTAAAACCAAACCATTTTTATCTTGCTTTGATCCTCAGAAATTTGATTTCTGATACCTACAAGAGAAAAGAAAAAAGGACAACATTGAATTCTACTTCTTGGTCTTTGTTGTAACATTTTCAATTTTATTTTCAGTAAAATCCCGTGTTTGTGTTGTTGTTAAGTTGTGTTGATGAAGCCTTGTTTATCAAAAATGATTGGAAACAGATTGGAAACTGACCCGAATACTACTGTTGCGATATTTTTAACCAAAGCCATTTATAAATAGTAAAAAAAAATGTTGAAATATTTTTGTTTAAATATAAATTCCTGACAAAGTAAAAAAAAACTTGAATCAATAAAACAACCCTATGTGATTCTTTTATTGATTTAAAATCTAAAACGTGTCGGTGGTGACCCTAACACACGAATAAGATTTAAGCGTTTCTTTGTGCTCTTGCTGGCAGGGTGAACAGGTACATTTCATAGTGTAAGTCAAGGGACCAGCAAACTTTTATCGACCGTATCGAAGTATTTGTTCTTGTTTTTAAAGTATTTTTGTTGTTTGTTGTGAACATATTTGTTATTGGTCATATTCAGCAATATAAGTTCAACAAAATGGGTTCAAACCAAAGTATTAAGTACATCATCAATACGACCCTTACCCTGTGTTTAACACACCACACCTACTGAGAAAAAAAATTGTGTTGGGCGGTTGGCCACAATACGTTTTAACTGTGAAGTGTTTCTTTAAATTGCTACTCTGCCTTCGTTTCTGTTAAGTACTGTGAAATACTTTTTGTTTTAATTGCGTTGTGATTGTGATCTTTTCTTTCTTCTGTACTCAGGATGGGTGCGGCGACTGTTTAGATAAGAATTACGTTAGGAATGGTGCATGTCTACATAAAGAAGAAACTTCTCTACTCGGTATCTTGTATTAGCAAATAAAAAAACTAATTTAATTGTTCAGATAACTGTTTCATTTACCAAAACTTAAAGCTGTGTTTATCTGCTCAAATTATATCAAATGTAAAGTAAGCCTTAAAGTAAAATGTGTTAACCCAGTTATTGAGACAATGTATTACATTTTTCAATTGAACGCAGCCAGAAGAAGGTTTTTTCTACTTTATATTAATAAATTTATAAATTTCTATTTTAATATCTAGTTACTTACAGTCTATTTTAATATCTAGTTACTTACAGTTTATTGCTTGTCCAGTGGTTTCCTATTCAGGATGTGTGGCTCAACAAGAATTGTGGACAAGTAAAACTAAAATTTTCTTATCTAGGAAAAGAGCGGATGGGGTGGGACATCCGTGCGTCTGGGACACATCTGTTTGTGGTACAGGAGATCCCATTTGATGATGGCTGGAGGCTGGATGTCAACAGCGTATGCAGAAAAAAACAAGTCATTGACCAGAAAACATGCAAACTCCTCACAATAGGCTGGTGTCTAAGGTCTTAACTTGAATGGGGTGTGAAACCAGTAATTTTGTTTTTTGTTTTTCTAACCATCACACCAGTGTGCAGCCCTTAAATTAAGACCCTGGCTTAAAAAACGAGAGAAACCTGAGACATAAGGATCCATTTGAAAAGCAAAGTACAAAGTGTTCAGCATGACTCCACTGGAAGTTCCTTCTAGGCCCTGGTCCCACATCGCAGTTGACTTTGTGACAGGTTTACCAGCCTCTAATGGAAACACCACCATTCTCACTGTTGTTGATCGCTTTTCCAAGGCAGCCCATTTTATTGTCCAACCTAAACTCCACACAGCCAAAGAAACTGCTGATTCACTAGTTAATCATGTGTTCAGGCTTCATGGAATACCTGTTGATATTGTATCTGATCGGGGTTCACAATTCACCTCCCAGGTCTGGAAAGATTTCTGTCAAGCACTTGGCACATCTGTTAGTCTTTCCTCGGGTTTCCATCCCCAGACTAACGGACAGACTGAGAGGACTAATCAGGACCTGGAATCTGCTATGCGCTGTGTTGCATCTTCCAATCCCACCACCTGGAGCACATATCTGCCTTGGGTTGAGTATTCCCATAACTCCCTAGTTTCCACGGCAACTGGTATGTCACCGTTTGAGGCCTCTCTTGGTTATCAACCTCCTTTATTCCCTGAACAGAAGCAGGAGTTAGCGGTTCGCTCTGTCCAACACCATCTCCGCCGCTGTCACAACATCTGGAAAAAGTCCCGGTTGCATTACTCAAGACCTCTGTCTGTACTAAGACATGGGCTGACAGGCGCCATGCCCCGGCCCCTAAATACCAGGAAGATCAGTCAGTTGGCTATCTGCTAAGGATATCCCTCTCAGAACTGACTCCCGTAAGCTCTCGCCTCGATATCTAGGACCTTTCCAGATTTCTAAGGTTTTGAATCCCACAGCAGTACGCCTTGACTTGCCCTCTGCTCTTCGCATCCATCCCACGTTCCATGTTTCCCTGCTTAAACCTGTTGTCTCCAGTGACCTTTGCTCTCCTGCCGATCTTCCTCCTCCCGCCTGGCTCGTGGGCGGTTCTCCTGCCTATACTGTACACCGCCTTTTGGATGTGCGTCGGCGCGGCAGGAGGCTTCAGTACTTGGTTGATTGGAAGGGTCCTGAAGAACAGTCATGGGTGCCACGCTCTTGCATTTTGGATGCTTCCCTGGTGAGGGACTTTCACCGGTCTCATCCTGGCCGGCCTGGCAGGCGCCGAGTGGCACCCGTTGGGGGGCTATTGTCAGGAGAGTAGTCTGTTCCCCCTCTGTGTCCTGTTTCCCTCTCCCTCTTGTCTGTGTGTGTGCACAAATCATACCTGAAACTCGTCTACTTATCTGCTGGAGCATAAATGGATCAGTTTTTGACACACTCTTCGTCAGATCGTTTGTTTATCATGCTTGACCTTTTATCCAGTTTTTGGCTCCAGCTCCTACATCAGAACCTGCCTAGTTTATCTGTTTTTGTCTTCTTTATTTGGACTTTTGGTCAATCTAATAAATCTGCTTGTGATTTTTTTTCATCTGAGCCTGTCTGTTGTGTCAAGGGTATATTTTTGGCCTTAGCTCCACGCTATGACAGGGACAGATGGTGATCGACTTTGAAAAAAGAATGGAAATGGCTGCAGTGAAGCAGCAGGCAAGAAATGCTTCCAGATGACTGGACGACTACAACTAATGTGATCAGGGAGACAGGCAAGAGAGTACTTGGTGTGTCATCTGGAAGGAAGCTAGATAAGGAGACTTGGTACTTGAATGAGGAGGTTCAGGATTGTATCAAAAGAAAGAGGCTGACTAAGAAGAAGTGGGACACTGACAGGACCGCGGAGTGTAGGCAAGTGTACAGTGTGATACAGCGTAAAGTTAAAGTAGCGGCGGCAAAGGCAAAACAAGTAGCCTATGATGATTTACACGCTAGACTGAACAGCAAGGAGGGAGAGATGAACCTCTACAGGTTGGCAAGACAGAGAGACCAAGATGAGAAGGATGTGCAGCAAGTTAGGATGATTAAAGACAGGGATGGATGTCTTCTGACAGATACCAGTAATGTGATAGGACGATGGAAAGAGTATGTAATGAAGAAAATGAATGAGATCAAAGTGTAGAATGTGTTACCATAGTAGAGTGGATAGTGGCTAGTATTAGTGAGGTAGAAATAAAAAGGGCACTGAAGAGGGTGAAGAGTGGAAAGGCTTTCGGCCCTGACAATAGTCCTGTAGAAGTATGGAAGTGTTTAGGTGAGGTGGTAGTAGAGTTTCTGACGGTGTTGTTTAACATGGTATTAGAAAGTGAGAAGATGCCTGATGAATGGAGAAGTGTGCTGGTTCCTATTTTTAAGAATCAGCACCAACTCTTACACTCTGACAGAAGGGAGCGAGAGCATCATTGACCCAGTCATTACTCTGCCTGCTGTGGTAATCAGGCTATTTATTTGTCCTGCAAAAGTTTTTTATCTGTGGAGGGTCCAGGACCTGTTGCCCAAGATTTCCTAGTTCAAAACGTCTCAATATTATGAGCTGGAGAAAAGGAGATGGGAGACTGAAAAGGAGGAAATGACACTTCAACTTTAAATGAAAAAAGTCCCTTTTGCTAATGTCATTTTATCAAATTTAAAAAGGTATGTTTTGCTGTTTTTATTAATTAGACGCTAGGCTAATTAATAAATCAGCCTAGGCTAATAAATAAATTAGCCTACCCTCATTAGGTTTTAAAAAGATTTCAGATCCTCTCCACTCAGCACACATGTCCAAACGATCACTTTAAACGTAGATGATTAGAACAGAAACTGTTAGAAGCAAAGACTCTCCAACAGCAGCAAAAACACATAAACGCCTTTCAGATTATTAAATTAAAAAAAAAGAAAAAACTTACTCATTTTAGTTTTTGTTCTTATTGATGACGAAAATTGTTGTGACAAAGTTTGTGTGACAATCATTTTGTTAAATTGGATAAAAACATTTAAAACAAACTGAATGTCAGACGAGTTTTTTTCAATATTATTAGGCAAAGAGAACATCTCGCCTCGGAGGGCTTTCTTCCCGTACATGATAGGGGTCTACAACGACTCACTTAGCAGATAGGAAGTTGTTGCTGTGACACAAAAATTTCACATTTGTGGGATGATTAAAGTAGTAACTAACGATCATTTTGGTAATCGATTAATTTGTCGATTATCAGAATCAGAATCAGAATGCTTTTTTTGCCATGTCAATGAGAATATCAGAGACTAGGAACTTGTTGATGTTGATTATTGGGTCAATTATTCGATTAATCGGATAAAACTGACAATTTAATAAATATGACTTTTTTCACATATTATAGAATGTAATTGTGTAAAACACAACTCATAACCACATACTGGGTTTATTACAGTAAGAGCAAATGTTAATCTTTCTGTCAAATAAAGAGGTAGAATATAAACATTTCTAGAAAATAATAAATCTACTTACTGTAAACAGTAAAAGTAAATCATAAGCACCCATAAAATGTGCTTTAGTAGTACTGGCTAATAAAACATCAAATGTAAACTGTTAGATCACATTTGAAAACAAGAAACCTTTAACACTTCTGGATTCGCAAATTTAACCTTGTTCAGAAGTATCGTACAAAAAATGGTCCCAGATTAACATGAAAAAAATATACAAATGCATTCAAGTTGTGTAGTTTTAGTGCAAAAAAACCCAACAAAAAAACATCATATCTACTGTAAAAATAGTAACTTTAATAAATAAAATGACCATCTATACCACTTATAATATTACAAACACAGATCTACTAATCGGTAAAGGGGTGCCTAACTAACAGCACTCATTTTTTTGTGGGAAAAAATGTGCTTTGCGGTGTAGAGGAGCGGGTCTTGTATCCTGGATTGAATTTAGCGATCTTTTTTTTTAAACCCCTGGTCTTACTACTGACAGCGGCCTCATATCGGACACGATCATTTTCAAAATAAGAGTCCCTCAGAAAAGCGCTCTGCTGCGGACTGCAACCGTTTTCCACAGAAAATAGTCCATGTGGGTTGTTTTTGTTTTTTTGCAGACAATAAAAAGTGTATTTTGCGACCTGTAAAATTGTTTTTCTTAGAAATAACATCGTGTATCGCTCCTGTTTGCCTTCTCCCGCTTCGAGTCCGACATGTTTTTTTTTCAGATGTTTGTTCTGCGTCGTTATGCTTCCGTGCCAAAACGTGTCCGTTTTGCAAACTTTGCATATTAACGCGAGTCTTTTTCAAATTTAGCAGAAAATGATCCAAACTTTAGATATTTTGTTTGTGTTTTTCTATCCGCCATCTTGTTGAATCTGCCTGATCACGTGAGGTGGAGTGAAATGAAGGCCAATGATTGGCTGCTATCTTCTTCTCCTCCTCTTATTTCAGTAGCTGGCATCGTCAATTTGCTCTCTACTGCCCCACATGGAGACCAATTTAAGTGCAGTTGACAGCAAAAACTTTTTAGACGATTAATCGATGACCAAATTAGTCGACAACTATTTTGATAATCGATTATAATGGATTAAATCGATTAACTGTTTCAGCCCTAGATTAAAGTATATTCTGATTCTGTCACAAATACAAGTAATGCTATCTATGTTATACAATCTTTTTGTGTTTCTTTTTTCTCTGCTCAACCTATTTTTATTTTTCAGAACTTCATTTTAATGTATTTTCACACAAGCTTGGTAGAAAAAAAGGGAAAGATTTTCAAAAGTAGCAAGAAAAATGGTTTATCTTGTTATAAAAACTCGTATAAATCATTGCTGCCAATGCTGGCAAATAAATGTCATTAATGGAAATAATATTGTTTAACCCTCCTCTTAGTATGTTAGCTTTGTGTTATCCCTCATGTTGACAGGTCGGTTTTGACCCGTGGATTAAATCAGCTATAAAATACACTAGAATCAATAAATTATTATCCAATTTGTTTCTCATCTCTTGGTTACCTTGTTAGGCTTCCTTATACATAAAAATGTTGGCTTTAACACTTTTGGTGTGAACCTCTGGGCCTTCTTTTGTCTGGGCCTTCTTTTGTCAGCATACCAATCTGCAGCTAATAAAATGGCATTAGAAAGCAGCAAACAGAAAGTATTGTCGTGATCCTCTTGCCTGCCGCCAGAGAGAACCCTTGACCTTCCTCATCATCCTGATTAGGGACACCTGAGATTGATTTCTGATGCTACACTTCTGTGGACCCTGCTACCTATTTAGGGGCAATCACCTAGGACTTCCACGCCAGGTCATCATCGTCTTCACCATCCTCTCTGACGATGAGTTACATCCTGAAACTCTCTTGTGTTATCTTAACTTTATCCTGAGTTATTCCTGTGCCCTTTGCATTACAGACTTACCTGACTTCGGTTAATAAATTGTGTTTTTGTCCTGTATTTGGGTCCTCCTCCTTCCACATCATAACAAGAATGGAGGATCCTCCAGAGAATTTCAGTTCTGCCGGTAACTCGAAAGAAAAATCTCTACTGCAGAATCATTTGGAACTCTGTGTATACACCACACCATCAAGCACAGTACGAAGGGTTGCATCCAGAGTGTGTGTCTCTGCAAAGTGTGTGTAAAGCTCACCGATGGGGGATTCTAGAACAGTGGAGGCATCATGCCTCAACTTTTTGGTATATTGCTGAACGAGTCTCGGTTTGGTGGTTGCCAGGACTACAACACTTGTCCAACTGTGTCTTGTGCCTGATGTTAACTTTGATGGAGGGAGTATTATGGTGTGTGATTGACCTTCAGGAGTCCATGTTTGGTCAGTTAATCCCGGTGAAAAAAAACTGACTGTGCGTTCACTGTGGATCAGGGGCCAAAGTGTCCAATTGTGATGCAGTAACATTATTATTCATCTAACGGAATCCTGTTTGGGCTAGCAAGTGTTGGTCAGGGACATGGTTGTGCAGGAGGTTTTAGGAAGCAGAAGATTTTTATATTGAGGAGGAAACTATCTCCATGCTGCTAAATCTTGTCCAATCAAGCCAAGGTAACACATAATACAAAATGTCAACACAAAGACATTTTCAAGTGATTAAATGTGCTAAACTGATCCAAAATGGTGATTGTGTTGCTCTCATTAAGTTTCACTTATCTCAGTAGATAATTACTGCAAAACCCAAATTCTTAAAGACATTTAGGACTAAATATCATGCTGACAAGAAAAAAGCAACTTTCAACTCAATGATGATGTAGTAACTCCAGAATTTAATGTCTTTTCAGAGAACAAAGATTATCTCTTTAAATGCAGCGTATGCGTCTTTGGTTGGGCTCATCCTGCCCTGAACGAGCATCCTCTAGATATTTCATCACATCTTCCATTCCCTTTCATTTCTTTTCATTTCCATGCCTGGGCTGCTGGCCTATTATTTTCTGAAGAAAAAAAAACAGAAAAAGCTTATTTTTGTGAGTCAGTCTGCCAATTCGCCCCATAACCCACTTTTACTTCTTAAAACACTTCAATGCATCCTGATTATACAGATTTAAAAAGCTGGTTGAACGGCCAGTGAATCCACCAAACGTCCTGGGATTCATTTTGTTTTCCCACACATCAAATGGTTTGTTTCTTTTTTGCTTTTCAAAGCTCATTGGCACGTTTTATTGTGAAACGCTTTTAGATGAAAGATTCTAATTAAAGTGGTGACGATTCTAATCTTGTGGTGTTTTGTGTTGAAGACGTTCCTTTTCACACGCAGCAGATCAGGGATTCGATCATGTTCAAAGAACGTGCATCGGCTAGAAAAGAGAGCCTTGTGAGTTGCAAAAATTGAAGTGGTGATTGCTCAGAAAATTCAGCTCCTGCCACAGGTTTACCAGCACATCACGCTGGGAAAAAATATAGTTTCACAGAAAAATTTAGTTCAGTTTGATTTCTATTGTCAAGTATCAGAAAAAAATGCTTCAAAGATCTTCACAAAGGTACAATTTTGTCGTGACCAATCAACGTAACATGCATGTCAAATGTTAGAATGCAATGTGAACCGTGAGTCAAAAAGTTTGCCCACCCCTGGTCTAGACCAACTGTCGGGAGTGCCGCAAGCTATCCTGGCTGATTGCAGGCAAGAGGCAGGATACATACCAAATTTCTCTCAGTGTATGCGTGCGTTTTGTTTGAGGTGTATCTTGCCTCTCGCCTGATATCAGCCGGTAAAGGCTCTGGCCTGGGACCTCATTAGTGATAAGAGGTTCAGAAAATGAAACTAAATTAATTTTTTCACAAACAGTTTGGTTATCTCTGATAAGATTGACCAAATCAATCCTAGTGGTCCAGTTAAGTGGTCGTGTCAAGTGGTCCCATCAAGGGGCGGATCCGGAGCGATGGATGGTCCTGTCAAGAGGCGGACGCGGGGCAACGATGGTCCCGTAACGGGCTGGACTCGGGATAACGAATGGTTCCATCAAGGGGTGGACTCAGGACGACGAGGTGCAGTAGGCTAAACCCAACATGTGAACTGCTTTGAGAACTGCCATTTTAAGATACTTTAATAGGTTTGAAATCTTCTTCTCCTTTTGGCATTTCCCTTCAGGGGACACCACAGCAGGTCAGTTTCTTCCATCTAACCCCATCTGCTGCACCTTCTTCGGTCACACCAACTATCTTCATGTCACCAACTATCATCATGTCTTCACCTCTTTTTAAATAAATAATGTTAAAACTGTTTTTATGGTCTGTGCCTCTGCTTCCCTGGCACTCCCCGCCCGGTCCAGAACTGCCACTCCGGTCACACAATGACCATGTGTTTTAAAGATGGTGGTAAAGAAAAGTGTTCAGAAAACAGTTTTTACACATTCCTCAGTCAACAGCTAACACGATCATCTCACACAGCTGGGAATCACATCAAACTAAAAGACACCTTTAAATGATAAAATAAAGAAGTATAACATTAAGATTTACATTTTCTACCTAAAGGTCTCTCACTGTGATAAAGGCTGTGTGCATCACCCCCTACTGGACAAATCTGGCTGAATCACCACTTTAAAAACACCCATCTGTAGTTGATCAACTTTTTAAAAACATCCATGAGTCTTTGTCACTGTCTTTCCTTCAGTCTGAAATGTTCTCTGTCCATGTTTGTGTAGAATTATATTTTATCTTTCTACCAACTCTTTTGTTTTGATTTCTTTTAAATAAAACATGTGTATCTTTAAAAAAAGTAGAGATTAAAATAATATTTATAACAAACAGAAGCAATTAAAAGCAGATATGTACAAGAAAATTAAAGATTTTTGAATGATAATTTACTAAATTACTGTAAAAATAATTTTTACTCTTTTTTTTTTTTTTTTTTTAAGCTTGACTAAGTTGCTGCTTTAAAAGCTCTTTGCTCTTCTCTAGTGGTCAACTGAAGAAGTGCAGATTGACTCCAACATTTCTGCACATGAGGTTCTTATCTTTTATTCTCTTTGGTCATTCATTTAAAAGTAAAGCAAGCAAAGCAAGCTAGATTTTTATTGACCTCCCAAATTTTTTTATTTATTTCCCTCTATGGAGACATTAGTACAGAAAGGAAGATAAAAAATCATTTAGAAGGTGTCACATTCTCATCTCTGCTTTTGATAATAGTAATATTTAAAAGGTCCATTGGTAAATTTCTGTGTCTCTGCACTGGTTTGCCGAGATTTTCATCATAAATTTTAAAATATTCATAGCTTTTCTATCAAAATCTTGACAAATTTGAGCTTTAAGATAAGATATTGTTGTGATCCCTGTTCCTGCTTCTAAGAGGGTGTTTGTCTCTGTGGCAACTTGCTCACCACCTGCAGATGATCAGCCATCAGCAAGCTACATAAGCAATCCTACACCCCCAGCCTATGCCAGATTATTGATTTCTATGCGGTAACAACAATCCTTTTGTGGATCTTTGTCTGCCGATTTCTGCTGACATCTTACGTATATTCTGTTTCCTTTGTTCAAGAATCCCACCTGCCGCCTGCTTTGGACAACCCGCCTGCCTCGGACAACCTGCCTGCCTTGGACAACGCGCCTCCCTCGAAAAATCTGTTTTCACTTAGTTAGAAACAGTGGTGGAACGTAACGAAGTAAATATACTTTGTTACTGTACTTAAGTAAAAAAATTGTGTATCTGTACTTTACTTAAGTAAAATTTGAGACCTGTACTTTTTACTTTTACTTCACTACATTTTTAGAGCAAATATCTGTACTTTTACTCCCCTACTTTTTAAAAGTGTGTTTTGTCATTTTCGTTACTTTTTCATTCAGGAATTTGAAAAATACACAGCTTTTTTTTTTAGCGCATCTTGAAGCTGCATCGCCAAAATCAAAAGGAGCAGTTGATTGGGAGAAGAAGTAATGAATCGAGGAACAATCAGAATTGAGAGTAAACACTTTCCGCATTTATTCAGCGCCAAAAAACTAACATCAAATATAGCACAAATTAAAAAAAGTCAGAAGATCGTTGTTCGTTGTGTTTACTTCTAAATAAAAAGTTGAACCATCATTACACAGTGCAGGGGCGGTTCTAGGATTTTCTAAAGATGGGGGCCGGGAGTGGCATGAGGTCATTGACGAAGCCAATATAGAGTGACTGGGGACCTCCCCCACCCCCGGAACATTTTAAAAAATAAGTGTAATTTTCCTGCATTAAGGTGGCCCATTTGCTGGCCCTGCTGGGGGAGAGCTTGCCTTGTCCCCTGTCCTTTCTTCTTTTTTTTTTTTTGTGGACCAAAAGAGGCGGGAGAGGGGGGTTCACACTCCTGCAGAGTATTTATTTGTGACCCTACAGCACAAAAAATTACATTTGAATTATGGTAGAATACTTTTACTTTTTACTTAAAAAGTAAAATTTACACCAACTACTTTTGTACTTTTACGTAAGTGGATTTTTTTATTGGCACTTTTACTTTTACTTTAGTCATTTTTTTGCCTAATTATTTGTACTTTTACTTAAGTACAAAAAGTGAGTACTTCATCCACCACAGAAATAAATTTTTATGTTTATTTATTCTGTGTTCTGCGCTTGGATTCTACCACACCTCACCATATTATATACGTATATATATATATATATCGAATTTTAAATAGGTATTTGTCCTCCTAAAAGGTGCTTCGTTAATGTTACATAGTTCAGAATAAAAATGGTGTGCGTCTGGAGGAAACTTGAAAGTGCTACAGCTTTTTTTTAACATGCTTTTGAAATACTTGAATATGAGATAAACCGTTGTCATTCATCAGGACTTTGGCTTCAAGTTAAACCCTAAAAGACCCCAATGACTGCTCAGTAGCTCCATCACACTGTTGCACCTCTTTTCAAACAGTTATTTCTGTAACAACTGAAAAAAATCTAAATGAAAAGAAAGAATCTGATCCAGCTGATCTAAGCCACTTAGTTCCAGGTCGTTAGGCAGTTCCTAAACAAACAAGACTAATGGATAAAGACTTAAGTCTATTAAGGAAGCCTGTAAATGTGGCCAGACTGATTAAATGTCAAGAGCAGAGCTGATTATCTTCTTTTCTTTAAAGCTCTGCAGCTAATGATCCCACTTTAAGTGTCTGTCTTTCTCTTCGCTTCAGAAAACATGCAACGGCTCAGATGTTATTTTCTAAGATTCAGTTTGGTTGTTAAAGGTGGTTTCTTCACTACTGTATGATCCCTCTATGCTAACGTAGCTAAACTAGCAAATTTAAATTTAAAGATAGGTTTCAAGTAAAGGTTTTTATCATTTTGAAAGTTATTCCCTCTTCAAATATATACAATGGTGTTTCATTTCGTCTTCTGAACTACTGTTAAAATAGGTAGATAGGTTCCGGAGACTATCCAGTCTTAGACACACTGAACGCTTATCCTGGGGGAGGGGTCTCTCTTACCTGTGGATCCCCATGAAGTTTCTACTTTTTTCCTCCACTGTTGATTTTTCTTTTTTTTTTTGGAGTTTTTCTTCCCCATGAAGGAGAGTCTAGGGGCAGGAATGTGCTGAAATAGTTTAGCTAGCTTTTGTTAGTTAACTTTAAGATGTGCATGCGTTCATAAACATTTTCGTTTTTGTTCCTCTTTTTTTGCACTTTTTTCAATCTGCAATGTGAAGCCCATTGAGGCCATTTTTTTTTATTTTGGGCTACAAAAATGAAATAGAATTAAGGCCACTGTCGGCCACAGCCGTTTTTTTTTTTTTTTTTTTTTTTTTTTTTTTTTTTCAATTTTATCTAATCTATGGAAGTTTAAAATGGTATATATATGAGACGGTGGCTCAGTGGTAGAACATTCGCCCATGGACTGAAAGTCAACCGGAAGTTTGCGGGTTCGATTCCCACTGAGTTCACGTCTAGGGTCCTTGGAGAAGACAACTAACCACCCGTTTCTCCCATTATTGGCACTGTCGTGGGCAGCCTGCTGCGGTGTAGAAGTGCAGCACACAAATTTCCCCGGTGAGGGATGAATAGAGTATGTAAAAATAAAAATACATATATACATATGTACTATATATATATATATATATACTGTATGTATATATATATATATACATATATATATACAAAAATCCTTCATGCATGGTTTGTGCCGCATTGTGGCCTCACATCAAGAAAATTAGGATTCCAAGCCCTGGGTGGAGCGAAGCTCAAAACACCAGCCTTTCCATGTGAAGTTTACATGTTCTCCAAGTATGCCATTGGGTTTTTTCCTTCCTTCCAAAAACATGCATATTAGGTTGACATTGAGAAATAGCCTCTATAAATGGGCTGTGTGTAAATGATTGTCTGTCTCTATGTCCAACCGCAAAACAGACTGATGACTTGTTCAGGGTGTACCTGTAATCAGTCGGGAAAGACTCCTGCATCCCTGAGACTCTGACAGGATTAAATGATTGAGAAGAAGACTGAATGAATCATGCTTTTATTTGGGTGTGTCATGTGTGAGCATCACAAATTTTATTTGACCAAAAATGAAATCACTCTGTTTTTAAGTCCTTTAATTTATTATTTTATCCAATTTTAAGAACCGATCAATGTGTTCTTTTCATTTTAACGTAGTTTTAAAAAAAAGTTTTGAAGTGAAACCTTTTTATTGTGTTTTATCTTTTAGTTTGTTATTGTTTAATAATTGGCGTTTAATTTCTGACACATGTTATGTTTAATCTGTTAAACATTTTGTGCCACTTTAGGTTTAAAAGTGAATTAAAATTTTATTTTAAATAAAATTAGTTTGGTGTATGTTTGTAGCCACGTGTTCCCGCTCAATTTTTGTTGGTTTAGGCTAATTGCTAACTGGTAGCATTTTCAAGACATCTGACAGCTCTCCTGTGCAGAATTCAGATTTTAGTTGAACGGCAGATTGTCCTTTTTCTATTTCACTTTATTAGTTTATTTGACCGGTTTAAAGTGCAAAAAACATTAAAGATGACTCATATGTAATCATAGCTGAAGCTAATATAAATCTGCATTCTCTGAGTAGGAGAGAAAGAACAATCGGGTGTTCAAATGGAATCTGAATACTGAATGAGACAGCTTGGAAATTTCTCAAACCTCTAAAATAAAAAAGCCTTCCAGGTCTGTTTTTGAAGTGAGAATAACATTCACACATGGTAGAAATCTCCAAAAGTCGATGTCAACGTCAAAAGAAAATAAAGTAAAAGCAGTCAAGACAAAAAGACCATAAAGATGTTATTTTGTGCAGCAAATGCAATAACAGGTAACATACTCTCACTAAAGTGCTCTATGTGAACATACAGAAACATGTAGCTTACATTTACAATCACCATGAGACTCTCAAAGAGGCGACATATTGTATATCATAATGATATTTTAAATTTAAAAATATACGAGTAGCTGAAGGATTGCTAATGCACAAAAAAAAAAAAACTCTCAAAAAAGCAATTTGATCATTTATATCTCGACAGGTCTGTGGTTTAAATTCGGAGAAAGTGTGGAAAACTATCGTTGATGTGGGGTTTGACACGCCCAAAACACTGCTTGTTTTTATTTCCAAGGCACCAACAAAAACATAAAGTGAAAAATATAAATGTAGCAAATTGTAGCACAAACTGATTTTTTCAAACTACAAAATGACTAAGAGTAAAATTAAATTTTAACTCTACAGTGCGTCGTACTGTATATTTCTATCACAGTATTGTATTTCGCTTGAAGCTAACATACAGTGCATTGCGATGCTTCGTTCAAGCAGTCCCATAAAGAACAATGTTAAATCCGAAACAAACAAACTAAGGCTTTTAGATTGTGGACATCATGGCCATGCTGGCACTCTGGTCATCTCCAGTTCCAGACTTCAACATGACCCTCACAAAGATTATCCCTCTCTATGTTTTGTTGTTGTTGTAAAAACGCTTTAATCCTTCTTTCAAAGATGTTTTTGTCGTCCGTCATTTGTCTATGTTTTTTTTATTTTCCTTCAGCAGTTTTTTTTTTGGTGTTGTGTTTCTGTGCAATGCCATAAGGAACATGTGCAGCGATGGTTCCCATTTCCGCCGCTCCCTCTACGTGAAACATCTGATCATCGAAATAGATGTGAGGCCTGATTTTCTCCAACATCGGACCCTTTGGTGCTCCTGCAAGAAACAAAGCCTCGTCGATTTCTAACCCCCACGCTCTCAGTGTCTTCAGAGCCCGAATCCCAGAGCTAGCTGCACTCCGAGCAGTGACCAAAAAAGTGCGGATTGGACAGTCCAGGCGTTGGCCTTTAGCGTAAAACTTTTTCTGGAGCTTTCCAAGAGCCTCCAAGAAGCCTTTGAGAGGACCCTGCAAAGAGAGAGAGAGAAAACGTCAGACTGTTTTCTGTTTGAATGTTTCTGCTCTGACACTGATTGCACGGCGGTACAGATGTATGAACAGCTAATTTAGTTAATTGCTGTTGCGACGAAACGCAAAATGACAGCCTGAGTCTCACAGCCCACTGGAGCTATCTATCATATTGTTTTATTTTTGCATAATGTATCCATGGAATAATAAGTTTCGGAAATGAATTCTAATGGAAAAGGACCCGTGTAATGATTTGCAAATAATGACAGATGCATAAAAACCCAAATAGACGATTAGCTATCATCGGATTCTTTGTGTTGGAACTTAGAAAATTTCCAGTAGGAACTCATCCATATTTATTAAAGTTGTGCAAAAGAATGCACAAACTTTAGTGTCCACAAAAAATACACCAGAGAACAGAAAGGCATTCATGAGGAGCATGTGTTCCTTTTAGTTGCAGCAAGGCATGGTTTGGATAGATAATTGGCCGTAAACTGGTGTAATTATACCTGTACTGTATGCATTCAGATCCATACTCAGTCTCAACCTTGTTTTATGACAGATGGATGTAAGATCAGCCTAACACATCAGATGTTTCTTTCACTCAGTTGAAACTGATGGACCTTGTATTATTGGGGTTTATTTGCTCCATGGTGTGTGGGTACATTTTTGCTTTAAATCGCTAAGTGACATTTTTCTCCTAAAAATCAAAGTCTCAAAGCACTGTTTTGCTGGCTTTAAATTCTGAGTTTTTTTAAAGGTAGCTAACATGTGTCATGTTGCTTGGTCGACCTCTACACCAACAGGTACTGAGGTGCAAACGGACCATCCTTTCCAGCCAGGTCTCTCTGGTTGCCTGACCATGAAACACATTCTAAACAATAACCTCTTTCCATACCACTAAAACCTTATGTTTTACTTTTACAGCATTACTGGACTGCCATACTCAAATAAACCATGTTTTTTGTCCTACTATTGGGTCCCCCGCTTTCCACCTGCACACCGCTTCATGACAGAATGACCCGACCATGATTGGACCCATATAGAGATTTTAAGCCTGCCCAGGATCGCTGCAAAAGCGCCTGCGCAGGCCGCGCGCCGGGTCAAGCCACGTAATGTCACACCACGGCAAATGATCCTTGACCACCTGGAGGTGGTCACTGAGGGGGAAGTACTGTCATGGTTCCCCCTCCCACCACCAGAGGGAACCCGGGGCCTTCCCTTGTTTGCCTGATTTTACACATCTGAAGATCTTTGTGCAGCTGCTTCTAATTAGGCAGCCTGTCTTCCCTCCAGGTGTGGAGTCCTTACCATTCCTTCCAGCCAGGTCTACCTGGTTGCCTGACCATGAAACATTCTGAATAATAACCTCTTGCCATGCATCTAAAACCTTATGTCTTTCTTTCATAGAATTACTGGACTGCCATACTCAAATAAACCATGTTTTTTGTCTGGCAATTGGGTCCTCCTCCTTTTACCTGCACACCCCTTCATGACAGTTGGTACCTGACCTAGAAGCCGAAGGGAAATTAAATTGAGTGCATGGTCTAGTTGGCAGTTTCAGTAAAAGGTGCTGTAATATATATAATTTTTTGGCTGGTAAAAAAACATCATCTTTTCATCAGGACTTGCAGAAAATAATCTCTACAAATGTGTCCGTTACTTACATTACCTTCTTTGTATTCAGTATAATTTTTTTGATTCTATTTGCATTGATATACATGTTTTAGTGAGTAAAAACAACTATCTGTCTCCCACAGTAGCATAGCCTGAAACCAGTCACTTTTTGTCACACCAGCAGGTTGTCGCCAAGGGTATCTCGTCCTCGTCGGCCAGAAAGTTATTTGAACACATTTACACAATTTTTCAATCTGGTGAATCAATTTGTGTGCATCATACTCACATTGTGTTGATAAAACGGAATAGACGCATCACTATACACCCCTCAGAAACCTAAATTTTGACACTTGCAGCTTTGAAAAATGAGGCCATCGTGTTTAAATCAAATAGTTCAGTTAAATCAAATTATATTTACATGATCCAGCAGGGTGTCCTCATTTTCTCTCTCATGTTCGAAGAACTTGTCGAGGCCGTGAGCCTTGAAAATACGCTCGGACTCATCAGAGAAGAGGACGGCATCTCCATCAAACGCTACTCTTAACTGAGACTCTGACACCTCCGTTCTTTTCTCTGGCATGAACATTGTGGCCGCAGCAATGCCTGAACACACACAAAAAAAAAGAATAGCGTTTGTTACAAAATTCTTTCTAATGCCTTATCATAATTAATCTCTGATCTTCCTGATTTGATCAAGTTGTCTCAGATTCACGTGAAGAATATCCAGATGTCTGCGGAACAAATTAAGGATAATATTTCTTAATTAAACCCTGAATAGATTTATCATTTCTCTAGGCAGGTGACCAAGTCTAAAAAAACTTTCAACTCTATAACAATATTGTAATGTGTTAAATTTGACACGTTTGCTTGTGTCTCTTGCAGTCATTTGTGTGACATAGACACGATTCTTTCACCAGGAAGGAATCAGACACATCAAGTTTTTTCTAGTTTTTCACTTACCGTATTTTCCGCATTATAAGGCGCACCTTCAATAAATGACTATTTTTAAAACTTTTCCATATATAAGGCGCTACAGTAAAGGCTGTTCAACTTTGTCCTCTAACTGTAGCCATCCCGCTTTGTTCCGCGGAAACTCTGTTTAGTCTTGTTTACTTGGCGCAGCGCATCCTCTTGCTTCCTCCACTTCCTCACCATTGATTCATTGATGTTAAACTCTGTCGCTGTGGCCAGAGGTAAGATCTTAAGCCCGACCCAAAATTCGGGTCGAGTCGGACCTAAAAATGTCAATCATTACGTCGGGTCGGGTTCGGGCTTCTCTCTCGCTGATTTTTTTTTTAATAAATATATGTTTATAAAATGTAAACTAAAACGATGTGTGGGTACTAAACTAAGGAATATTTGTTATAAAATTAATAATTCGGATAAAACAGAGAAGTAATTTTTTACTACTAAACAGGATCCGCAGAGCCAGCTCATGCTCTGCGCACGTGAACGCCTCCTCTTAATTTGGTAATCCTCTCCTGCGCACGTCTTTATTTTATTTATTTTGAACTGGTATCCCCGATATGAAGGAGTAAGAAGTTAAGAATAAACTAAAGGCAGGAGAACTGAAAAGACAAACACGTACCGGTAAGAGTGAGGTGTGGAAAAGCTTAAATTTTATTGTTCAAAATGCTACAGAAACTTGCGTTGGCTTCGCTGGATGTAGTCAATGTGGCGCATTGCTTTCATATAAGAGCAAAAAGACTGGCACCTCGACGCAGAGCGGGCATTTAAACAGCTGGACTGGCAAAAGTGATGATCGTTAAATATCTATTTTATCATTTGTTTCAAAGACCGTCCCCTCCTCTTCGCGCTAAGCAGACAAGTGTATTAGGGGTCCGATAGTGTAATTTTTTTTAAATTAAAAAAGCTTGTTCTTGAAAATGTTAATATAATAATAATAATTATGTAATAATAATATATTTTTTTTACCGCGAGCCCGCGGATCCGCGGTTTTAATATCCAAAGACTCGGGTCGGGCTGGATTTTTTAGGCCCGATCTCACCTCTGGCTGTGGCTCTATTCCCATGTTCTACTGCGTGACCGATCGCCTTGAGTTTAAACTCTGCGGTGTAACAGTGTCTCTTGGTAGAAGCCATTTCCAGATCTTTACACAAACACACAAATGGAAATGAGACGCCCTTTCATGTATCCCATTCCATGCATCGCGCACTACTTCTTCTACGAGGGAAATGGAGTCGGCGGCTGCTTACCGCAGTTGCGACACCT
Organism: Neostethus bicornis; assembly: GCA_902685375.1. NCBI lineage: Eukaryota > Metazoa > Chordata > Actinopteri > Atheriniformes > Phallostethidae > Neostethus > Neostethus bicornis. The sequence goes on along the minus strand of LR738551.1, from coordinate 5,847,089 downwards.
GTTGTAGCTCAATATTAATCCATATATAAGGCGCTCCGGGTTAAAAGGCGCACCGTGGACTTTAGAGAAAATTTAAGCTTTTTAGGTGCGCCTTATAGTGCGGAAAATACGGTACTTTGGAGCATGTTTCTGAGGTTACCTGATAGTTAATGTTTATTACACTTATTATTACCCTAGTACTACTATCATTAGCGTGCCTGATTAGTTTCATAATGAGTTATTATTTATCGTAAAGCTAATTTTAGTGTATTTGTGTAATTTTTTGTTATTTGTTCTACTTTTGTGTTTCTGTTCAAATTTTTAGGTCAAGTTCGTCGAGATAGATCATCGAGATAGATCGTCGAAAGAGATGGTGGATCAGTGGATCAGTGGATCAGTGGACACACACTCATCACCAGGAGTAATTTTGTACAGGCCAATCAACCTAACATGCATATTTTTTGGGGGGTTAGAGGAAACCAGAGTACCCAGAGAAAACCAATGTGGGGAGACTATAGAAAGGCCAATGTTCCAAGCCTTTTGCCTACCCAGGACCTTCTTGCTGTGAGGCCCTTGTCCTAGGAGTAGACGGTGGCTGAGTGGTTAGAGCGTTCGCCTGTGGACCGGAAGTTAACTGGAAGTTCGCAGGTTCGATTCCCACCAAGTTCACATTTAGGGTCCTTGGAGAAGACACCTAACCCCCCGTTTCCCCTACCATTGGCACTGTTGTGGCAGCCTGCTGAGATGTAGGAGTGCAGCACACAAAAATTTCCCAGGTGATGAAAGAATAGAGTTTTAAATAAAATAATTGTGTATGTAATTTTTATGCAATACAAATAAAACTGAATTGATTTAAACGTTTGTGAAAGAATCTATTTAAACTTGATTAATTCAATTCAATTCAATTCAATTTTATTTGTATAGCCCAAAATCACAGAATGTCCGTCTCAATGGGCTTCACAAGAAAAAAAAAGATTAGTTTTGAACAAAACCATAAAAATTATTATGCATCATGAAGTTTTAAACGTTTGTCATCATCGACCTCTCAATAAATTCTGTGGTGAATCATGACATGCAGGAATGAGCACTTGAGTTTGATCCAGTCAAGCTGCAACATCAAGATGTTCTCCATATGCACATCTCTGGTAACAACGTCACAGTCTTGAAGACAAGACAACACTTATTGCTGTTTTTTATATAAACAGGCCGAAATATGTAATACTAACGACAAAAACTGACGTCTGTGTGTCTAAGTGGGACTGCGAGGCTTCAACAAATGTCTTTTTCTTGTGACATTGTTATCAAGTTTTGCATGCTTGAGGGGAAATTTAATTTAATGAGGAGAACACAATAAAATTGGGTCCATCTTTGAAATGCTTTTGTCTTTTTGCGGATTGAAATTATTCAGAAAATTGAAAAGAGAGAAAGATAAGATTGAACAGCTCATCAAAGCGCTGCTGAGTAGCTTTTCTAAACTCTAGAAAACATTAGCGATGTTCTCACCTTCAGCCAGCGCTTCTCTGACTTTCTCAGCATCAGCGGACAGGTAGAGGTCGGTGTGCCACGCCTTCAGGTAGCCGATCGGACTGCTGCCCCCCGTCATGCAAAACCTCTCTATGAACAAGTCTGTCAGAGGAAACAAACACCAGCAAGGTTTTTTTTTATTATAGAGACTTTCAAAATCAATTCTGTTGACTCGTTCTACTTGAAGTCGACAGCAATAAAACTTTTGTTTCAACCAATCACATCTTTGGCTGCTTTCCCTGAGCTTCAATGACAATAATGACAATTTACAATGGCTGCCCAAAATTCTGCACGGGCACAGAAGATGTCAAATAATACAAAAAAAACATAAAATAATTTAAAAAATAATTGTAGAGGCGGCAGCACGGTGGCACAGTGGGTAGCACAGTGGCCACACAGCAAGAAGGTCATGGGTTCGAGTCCCGGGTTTGAAGAGGCTTGGAACACTGTCCTTTCTGTGTGGAGTTTGCATGTTCTCCCCATGTTTGCGTGGGTTTCCTCTGGGTACTCCGGTTTCATCCCACCCTCCAAAGACATGCATGCTAGGTTGATTGGCCAGTGCCGAAATTGCCCCCTAGGAATGAGTGTGCGTGTGGATGCTTGTATATGTGTGGCTTGGCGACTTATTCGGGGTGTACTCTGCCCTTCACCTTAAATTGGCCGGGATGGGCTCTGGCACCCCCTGCAATCCTGAAAGGGATAGACGGATAAGAAGATGGCTGACTGATAATAGAGGCAATCTACAAATGATGACAAGCCATCTATATTGGCATTTTAAAGCTAGCTGATTGGTCAGTCAGAACATCGCAGCTAAACTAGCAAACAGCATCAGTGGTGGGCTTCATACATGTTTTGTTGACTTAAAACTTTTTCATATCTGAAAAAAACTGAAGGAGGCGAGCGAGTCAATTGGTCAAATTATTTACTTTCGAGGTCTCTTGTTTTGTTTCATCTTCTGAACTGCTTATTCGTAATGGAGCCGCAGGGGTGGAGCCTATCCCAGTTGATTTCAGGGGTGAGGCAGGATAAACCCAGAACAGGTCATCAGTCTGTGGCAGGGCCAAAGCACGCAATTTCATAGCAACCAATCAACTTAACATGTATGTTTTTGGAGGGTGGGAGTAAACCAGAGTAGCTGGAGAAAACCCACGCATACACGGGAAGAAGATAGCAAACTCCACACAGAAACGCCAGTGTTTCAAGACACTCTAGACACACTCTAGGATTCAAACTCCTGACCTTCTTGCTGTGAGGCCACTATGCTAAACACTGCATCACTGTGCAGCCCAAGGTTTTTTGTAATACAGACTTTTCAAAAAACCTTCAATATTTTTCAAAATAACTTGAACAAAGTACAGAAATCCAAGCAGCATGGAAAAGGACGGGTGTCCATATGTGTGGAAAACTTCATCAGAATTATGAAGGTCAGGCTGGATTTTGAGCATTGCTGAGGAGAGAGAAAGACGTACAGTATTTTATCAACAAATAATGTAAGATTTTAGTCACTGAAATTATCTTAAATTCTTATATGATTGATATTTTTTAGGTATTTCTTGAGCCAACGTTTTTAATGAGAAGCCCATTTTTTTTCCTACGTTAATTTACTGTATTAAATGGTTTCAGAAAAAAAGATGATCAGCAATCATCAAATGATCTCTTTCAAAGAATGAGATCATGGATACAAGCAGCCGAAATGAGCTTCCTCCACAGGGTGGCTCAGAGATTGGGTGAGGAGCTCTGCCACCTGGGAGGAGCTCAGAGTGGAGCCGCTGCTCCTCCAGGTCAAGAAAAGCCAGATGAGGTATTGCGGGCATCTGGGCCGGATGCCTCCCAAATGCCTTGCTGGTGAGGTGTTTCGGATACGTCTCACCAGGATGAGATCATTTCAGACCCTGGACCCAGCTGGCCGTGGATCGTCTCGGGATCCTTCCTGGTGAGCTGGAGGATGGGCTTCCCACCTGAGGCTGTTATCCCCAAGACCCAGCCCTGGCTAAGTGGAAGACAACCGTACGCAACGGAACGGAAAGATGATTTCATAAAAAATTATTGAGGGAGTGATTGGTTCAGATGGAGCACCCCTAAAGGCCTCAATGAGAAATGCACCATCCACCAGTGGACTTTGTTAACACTACAAACATAAACATCCCACAACAGGGATGGGACTGATAAGAAACAGAAAAGTTCCGTTTTAATCCCCAAAAAGAACAAACTGTCCCAATTTTTTTTTTCTCTCCGAGGTTTATTCAGCTTTGTAATTGGATCTTGGAAAGATCAGCCCAATCCCCCCACCCCCGCTCCACACCATCCCTACCTCATCTGCTACAACCTGGAGAGCTTCCCTCTATTTTATGCAGAGCGTGGGAGTCATTAGAAGAAAAATGTCCTCACCACTGATGTTTCATGTTCGTTTCATCCCCCGTGTACATCAATGTTTTCCTATCATGTTTCTCAGTTGGATTTATTTGCTTGTTTAGAAGATCTGAAACATGGTAATGGAGTAGCAGGAAACCAGCATGTGGTCATGTAGCGGCGTACGGGATGATGTACGTGTTGATGCATGTACCAGGCTCCTGCTTGGATTTCACTGATGTTTCAGTTTACTGCACGCAGAGCAGATTAGTGACTTCTCCTGCTGGTCTTATGAGGAAGGGGATAAAAGATGCATTATGTTGTCATTCAAAGCCCATTTGAAGCTAAATGCACAAGGAGAAACTTAAACCCTTAAAGAGGGGTATCATATTTACGTGGGGTTGTAATTCTAATTTCATAGCATGTGAACATGAAGGTCGAAAATTTTCTTGGCTCTGAATTGCGATTTTTGTCAAACATAACTTATGAATATATTTGGCTGGGCTCTCACTCAGAGATCGGGTGAGGGAATCTGCAATCTGGGAGGAGCTCGGTGTTGAGCCACTCCTCCTCCAGGTCTAGAGGAGCCAGATGGTGTGGTTCGGGCATCTGGTCAGGATGTCCCCCGAGTGCCTCGCTGGTGAAGTGTCTCGGGCACGTCCTACCAGGAAGAGACCAATAAACAGACCCAGGACCCGGTAGAGATTCTATGTCTCACAGCTGGCCGGGAAACGACTTGGGATCCTTCCGGGTGTGCCGGAGGATGCAGCCGGGGTGAGACAAGCCTGGGCTTCCCGTCTGAGGCTGTTGCCCCCGCGACCCGGCCCCGGATAAGCTGAAGACGACGGAACAGAACGGAACTTCCTATCATTCCGTTCTTTGTATCGGCACATCATAAGTCTCGCCTATTCATCATATAGCGCATATTCTCTTGTAATCTTATTTTGACGCATGCACATAAAAATGACACTCCCTGACGAGGGGAGTCACTTAGCATGAGCAGAATACATGCACTAAAACACTTTTTTAAAACCCTCAATAGGCAAATTACTTTTGCTGCTTTGCACTGCAACAGGCAGCCATTATGGTACCATTAGTGAGAACATTTAGGGGGTTAGGTGTCTGCTTCAGGGACACCAACGTATGGGCCTAGTTGAAATCGAATCAGCTTCTCCCGGTCCATGAACGGGCATTCTACCACTGAGCCAACACCTCCACCATGTGGCGCCATGAGGTGGAGGCACTTCCTGCTTCCGTTGAAATGTGCAGAGAACCAAAGGCGCGGCAAGAACAACGAGGTATTCAAATAATATCCAAGTACCATAGAACTCGCAAATGACTCAAACATGTATGAATGAAAATAAAAACCACCTCAAGGTATGTTTTTATATGGGAATAGCAATGTGGGCGTGGCTTGAACACAATCCTTGGCCAAGAACAATTTTAAACACCTGATCCAAATTTCTCAAACTTTTTTTGTCCTCTGAACCGCTCACGCCTAACGGGATTGCGGAGGGTGCCCAAGCCTTTCCCGGTCAATTTAGCCGAACAGGGATTTCTCAAACTTCAGTAAATAAAATTTTAAAGAAACACTTCAGGAATGTTTTTTATTTTAGTACAAATAATGTTCAAACATGGTCTAAACCTCCTAAAAGTAGATTTAGCGTGAAAACTCCTCTTTAATGTACTCAGTTGAGAAGAGTGTAAACTGGTCATGCTAACAGATGCTAAAGGGCTAACTCTCTGTTTACCCTCTAATCACCGTATTTTGTCTAGAAAGAATGATAAATCTTTTCTAGCTTTGATCAGAAGAACATTGTTTTGCTTTATTTCTGCAGAAAGATCAAAAGTTGGGGCACAGTTTGACGCTTTAGGTCTCCTCACGCAGAGAACCACCAGGGAGATCTTACATGAAAGCATCTCCAAGCCTGTGCGTTGGTTTAGCGGCCTCATTCAGATATGTTTTTCCTTCCTAACCCTTCAAATCATCCATCCATCCCAAGGGAAGTCATCTCGGAGTCGGCTCGGCCTCATGGTTCAGAGATGTGAAAACACTGAGGAGCGGTACAGGAAGTGGTCTGTGTGGACAATGTCATCAGAGGGTCTGAGATTTTTATTCTGGGAAGTCGTTGTCCACTCAGCTGTTCATACACACCATGACGAGCTTCTCAGATAGTTTAACCAGCACACATGGGTTCCTTAAATGTGACCCTCAGACACAATCTGTATTTCATCTCATTTTAATGTTCCGAAATTTGACCTAAAGCAACGCATTGTCTTGGAAATCTCAAAAGTTGAAGAAAAGACACAGAAAAATAAAACATTCACTTCTTCTTCTTTTTTCGGCTTTTCCCTTTAGGGGTCGCCACAGCAAGTCAGTTTATTCCATCTAACCCTATCTGCTGTATCCTTTTTGGTCCCACCAACTATCTCCATGTCTTCCTTCACTGTATCCATGAACCTCCTCTTTGGCCTTCTTCTAGTCCTCTTTCTAAATAAAATAAAATAAAATTTTCACTCATTTTTAAAGTAAATTTGCATGTTGGAAATTATTAAGAGAAAAACTGTGCTTTTGAGGGTTAATAATGATCTCATAGCATGTATAGTTGCATGGAAATTGGATATTTGTTAAAAAGAACTTGTGCGTCTGTATATTAAAAGGTCATTTTTGGTCAAATAAAAAAAGAAAAAAAAAATTTTGTCTGTGACCCAAATGTCTGCGACCAAAATGTGTGAAGTAAAACTAAAAATATTAAAAACATGTTATTCTAATATTGTTAAATTTGAGTTGGAAGATGTTGCCAGGCTCACCAGTCTACTCTTAATAATAATAATACATTTTATTTATAATGCGCCTTACATTTTAAGAAAAAAATCCCAAAGCGCTACATAAAAAATAGACATGGTAAAAACAATAAAAAAAATTACAAACTAAAATCCACATTCAGAAAACAAAGAACGAAAAAGTAATTATTAAAAGCCTTATTAAAAATGAATGTCTTAGCATGTTCTGGTTGCCAGGCTACAGGTCGGTACTAGCCCTGCGACCAGAACCTGCTACAAGGAAAAAAAAAAAAAAAGAATTTAACCGGTCTGTAAAAAAGTGGTCAAAAACCACCTTATTTTGACAAAATTTATCCCAATCAGAAAGTCCTGTAGGTGTCTTAAGTATGTCTTAAAATATATTTTTAAAAAATGCCCCAAGTCCTCCGGTGTGGCAGTTCCAAACTCTGCAACATCATGTCAATTTATTTCCCTCCTCTCCTCTGAAAATGTTTAGTATCATCTCAGTCCAGCCTCTAACTTTACCTACGACAATGCTCACATAAAACACCCTCTGATATTCTCATTCTTGATTGTGTCCATCCTGGTCTCTCCCAAAGAGAAGCCCAGCACCTCCATCTCTTTTTAAAATCATGGTGATCTAGTTTGACCTACGTATGTTAGACTCACTGTGGTGGTTGATGGTGTTGATGAGTCGGATTCCAACGTGTGCGTGGTTGTAAGTCACCAGCACGATGTCAAACAGTTCCTCACTTTGTGGGTAAAGGTTTCGCAGTCGAGTGTTGACCGCCTCTAGCGCCTGTAGGTACAAGCGTCGATCAGCCGTTCAGCTTCAAACATCACTGGAGAAATATGCAAATCTGATTTGAGTGACTTTGACCTTCACAAAGGGAAAAGCAGGCCCAGGTTCGAAGGGTTCAGTCTCATGTTCGATTTGGTATCTGAGGTATTCTTCAACACCTTGCTGCTCAAACACCTTCTGCTCACGCTCAGTTCGAAACAAGACCCGAGAGGAAACGGCAATGGTCACGGCGTTTTCTGGCTTTGGCTGCAGAAAAACAAAGGAAAAATGGAGGGATGGCAAAACGAGTAATGAGTTAAAACGAGGGCAAACAGAAGTTACCGAACGAGTAGTAAAAGAAGCTGAAATGGATTAATGGGGCTTCATCCATTAACAAAAAACCTCATGCTGATGCAAATTTGTTGACCTGCTAAAGAACGTTAAATTTGCATCAAATAAAAGTCAACTCGTTGTTGTACTCAACGTTAACCCAACCGCAGCATTAGCATAGCCGACGGCACGGCCAGTGTTAAGTAGACCACCTTACATGTGACCAAAGTCTAAACAATTAAGAGTCAAAACCTAATTACCAAGTTTGCAACTTAGAGCTAAACTCTGAACATGATGGAGCTTTTTTGGACTAGTAGTACTTTTTTATGGTTATTGCAAATTAAATTGCCCTTATTTCTAAGTTTTTTTTAGTGTGTATCATTAATTTACAAATATACAGTTTTATGTCATGTATTCACAGCACACGTCAACAAATTTGTTTTACGGATCGATCACATTTGGTTTACATTAACTGGACAAATGGTAAAAACAAAAAAACAAATGTATATTTAAATTGTTCAGCATTTGAACGCCATATTGTTAGAACAGCTCGTTTTGGACTCCAGTGCTCCCTCGTTAAAGTCAAGTTTAAATTTTTATAGATATTTTTCCAACAAAAATGCACATATTCACAATTTTCTATCTCGTTTAAGTCTCAAAGTCCAAACCCTCGTAGAAACATAATATGGAGTTAAAACATTGGGAGTCCCAATTTCATCTGAACGGTGTGCTGAATTCTGTGTGAATGACAAAATCAAACAGATATTATAAACTCAAGTGTATTTTTACCGCTAAAAATATGATCAAAACCAACATTCAGCTACAATGTATCCCATTTTTACTAAACATATGTCCCATGTTTTATTTTCTCATGCCATCCGAAATGTTCTATTACAATGTGACTACATTTATTTTGGGTCTGCATGTAAAACCGAACTCAGAAAAGCCGGAACAGCGGATGCCAAACTAATGTTTTTCTGGCAGCAAATTGATGTAAGTTGACTTTATGTTCAGTCGATCAGTGATGGACACATCAAATTTGTCAGGATTACCTCTCCTGCGGCCAGAGGTAGCCCTGGATGTTCCTCATCACCCTAATTAGGATCACCTGAGGTTGATTACTGATTCCACACATCTTTGGATCCTACCATCTATTTAAGGGCAATCGCCCCAGTCTTCCATGTCGGGTCATACCATCCCTCCCAGCCAGATCACCTTGGTTGCTTGACCATGTTTGAACTCTGTTGTTATTTGAACTTTTGAAATCCTGAGTTAATCCTGTACCCTTAGCTTTACAGACTTACTCGAATTGTGTTAATAAACCTTGTTTAGATATCCTGCATTTATCCTGCAAAATCTGAAAAACAGCGAGGTCGTGAAAAGCAAACCATGTTCCATTGATGCCGTGACTGGACTGCCATGATGGACTGCCGTGGAAGTGACACTAGTCAGTATTCATCACACATACTGTATGTGATACTTAGAGTTAGAATAGTGCACGTGCAATAAGCAGTAACAACCATAGAGTGAGTTGTGGCTCGCAGGCTGTTTTGGATCTGAACCGTGCACGCCCGTGCCCAGCTTGTTATGTGAACAGAAAAGAGACATCATGCATGCGTGCTGAAGAGTTTATGAGCATAGTAAAAATGTGGGACGCTGAAAATCAAGACGGTTAACTCACACAAAGTACACCTTAGAGAAGCCGAGCAGTTGTCACTTAATTGTGACCAAGCAGAATAAATAAAGTTAGGCCTTACTGTTAAAATACAAGCTTTTTTCAAAAGATTTTTAATGATAAAAAAACAAAAAAAAAACATGAATTGTCGGTGAATGACTTATTCTGTCGCCATGGCGATCGCCTTTAAACAGAGTCTGATGTTGTGCGGGTTCAATGCTACCACATGCTTGTGTATGTTGATGTTGCCGAGGGCAACATTCCTGCCGGGGCAGCAGGTATTAGTGCCCACCGGGCAGCTGCATTTAGATCAAGAAAACCAACCAGAGGGTCACAATAACATCAAAACTTGTTGGTTTTATTTTGGTAAAAGGTGGCATTAGCAAGTAGAATATTTTAGTGTAAAATTGAGCTTAATTGCAGCCCATAAATTATAAATCATGAGGAATTTAATAAGCCGTGTTATGTCCGTTTTTAAATAGGTCACTGCCTAGAAAAAACACCGTACCTGCTTTTAGCCATGTTCCATCACAACACTGCCCGCTGACATCTTACCTACTTACCTGCTCTCACACACGAGTTTACCAGGATTAATCCACATCATTTCTAAATTTAAAAGATTAGAACGATCCCATCTGTTCTGCTAAACAACTGAATGTATAAAAACTGATGATTATATCATCGTTTTATTTAATCAGCACATTATTTTGAGAATGATATTTCTGCTCATGCCACCACGTGCAAACTACATGCAGAAAGCACAACTATCAAACCATTTATCAGCATATAATGTCGATTTAGAAACCTGTGTTTAAGCTCATCAGCAAGCGTTGCAAGAAATGTTATTCTGTAGTCACTAAAATGGAGGTCATTGGCTTCTGTAATTGATGTTTAAACGTAAGTTTAATGCTTATATTGTCCTCAGGGGCGGATCCAGAATTTTTTAAAGGGGGGGAGGGGCAAGTGAGGAAATTGAAAAAGCGGGTATAGGCTTATATTGAAAATATTGAAAAGTGAGGTTACAGGGAGAAGAGATAAAGAAGGTGGAAGATTTTAAGTATCTAGGATCAACAGTCCAGAGCAATGGAGAGTGTGGAAAAGAGGTGAAGAAGTGTGTTCAGGCAGGCTGGAACGGGTGGAGAAAAGTATCAGGTGTGATGTGCGACAGAAGAGTTAGAATGAAAGGGAAAGTGTACAAAACCGTGGTGAGAGCGGCCATGCTGTTTGGTCTAGAAACAGTAGCACTGAAGAAAAGACAGGAAGCAGAGATGGAGGTAGCAGAGATGAAGATGCTGAGGATCTCTCTGGGAGTGACCAGGATGGACAGGATTAGAAATGTGTACATCAGGGGAACAGCACATGTTAGAGGTTTTGGGGATAAAGTTAGTGAGGCAAGACTGAGATGGTTTGGACATGTGCAGAGAGAGAGAGAGTACATCGGAAGAAGTATGCTGGATTTGGAACCGCCAGGAAAGAGGCCTAGAGGAAGACCAAAGAGGAGGTTCATGGATACAGTGAAGGAAGACATGAAGATAGAGTATACAGCAGATAGGATTAGATGGAAGAAACTGACTTGCTGTGGCGCCCCCTAAAGGGAAATGCCGAAAGAAGAAGAAGAAGGCTTATATTGAAAAATATATTGAAAAATAAGAGTAACTTTCCTGCATTTTGGTGGCCCATTTGCTGGCCCTGCAAGAGGGTAGCTTGACTAGTCCCCTTTTCTTTCTTCTTCTTTTTTTTGTGAACCAAAAAGGGAGTGGGTAGAGAAGGAGTGAAGGGGAGGCGGGGCGTGTGCCCCCTACCTCCTCCCACTGGATCCGCCCCTGGTCATATTGGTTTTCAAACATTAAAAATGTCACAGTGATGTACCTGAACATCCTTGTCAGTGACAGTTCGTTCATATATCTCAAAATTTGTTGACAATTTATGTGTAATATTTTACATCGAGTCATTGCAATAATTATTTTTTGTCTAAGTGCTGAAAGTAATTTCAAAGCAGAATCAATAGATGTACGAAACACCTGATAAACTGTTCTGTTGCTGTTTTATACATTTTTTTACCATTGTCATATTTTAGGTTTTCTATGCGACTGATTACCTTTAAAAAGAGCTACGAATAAAATCAACTTTTTTAGAGGTTTCTTTCTTGTTTGAAAGTTACTCTTTCATCATAAACAAGTCCTGAGTGTTTTATTTTATGATTATTACATTCATACATGCTGGAGTTATTTACAAGCTTTTTCTTCTACTATTTGAATTATTAGTATTCGAGTATTCAAATGTGAGTTTGTTCTTGTCCATGGATTTTGTTCTCTGCCACACCCACATTTAAAAGTAGGAAGTGTTTTAGTCCACGCCCCCTTCGCTCTTAAATCTAGTTGCCATTTTTATGTGAATGCACTAAAATAAGAATACAATAGAAAATGTGCTGGTTTTGCAAACTTGAATTTGCGTTACATGATATTGGTGGTCGTAAATTAGATTTACGATGTGTCATGCATGCAACCCAAAATCGAGCAGGACCAATAAGGGAGCAAAAGGGGCGGGGAATTCACTGTGTCGAGTTTGAAATTAAATTATTTTGTGGTATTTTAGTCTCGATTTTTTAAATGAGTACATACCCACATTTCCAGACAGAAAATGTTGTGTTTGTAACTTTAATTTAAAAAAAAAAAAAAATGTTTGCTAACCTACTTTTTTTTACTCATTACAGGTTTTTATTAGTGTTTCGTCTAAGATTAAATTGCATATAAATCTCACTCACATTTTTGGAATTAATTGCTTTTTTTATATCTAAATGCAGATCTGTTAGATTTTCATGAATTTTATTGTAATTTAAACCCTCGGTTTTACCATCAAATGTTCGAATACTCTGAAATCGACTGATGATTTTAACCTTCACATGGCTAACCACTGTAAAAAAAAAAAAAAAAGTATAATTATATGTTTTTATACATCTTTGATTTTTGTCGTTTCGTGTAAAAAAAAAAAAAAAAAAGAAATCTGTCTAAATTTCCGATGTTTTTGCACATGACTGAGTTTTAAGTCGTTGATGGTCTAGCATGAGAATTTCATCTGAGTTTATTCGGTGAGTAACAAGAAACTGAGTTTATTGTACTTTTCAGTTTTGGACATATTTAATTAACTAGATTATTAGATTATAATGTTCCTAAACAACTGCAACAGTTATCTACCCTTCTGATCAGAAGCACAGCAGCTACTGTTTGCAGAGGTTTCGTTCCAAGTGATTAATATCAAACACTCTGGTGGATGATTTTATTAAATCTAAAACACTCAGAAGAATTTATTTGCAGCTTCGGTGTCCATTCGATACGTAACAGAGAGCATTAAATCTTCCCACATTAAAGCCTTAAAATCAATAAAGCATAAACATTAAAGTGGCCAGTTATTGAACCAGTGGTTTAACAGCCACTAACATCCAGTACAGAGTGAATCAGGACGACAGCACACATGAGGGTGTTTCAGGTCAGAGGGAGTGTCCGTGATCATGCAGGTCACATTCGGTACACAGAGGGTTAAACAGAGCGGAATGACCAAGATGGTTGCTTAGAAGCCAGGACATACTTACGAAGAACACGCCTCCCTCCACCTTCCGGGCTCGTCTTCCTGTCACCTTGGTAGAATGACAGCGTGGTTTTATTTATTGGAAATGACTGATTACATTTGATCTTTTCAATACACACACACACATACCTACGAATTTATATAAACAGATAAACAAACGTCCTTCAATAAACACACACATAGACTAGAAGGAGTCAGAGGTAAGATCTTAAGCCCGAGCCCGAACCCGACCCGAGCCCGACCCGACTTTCGGGTTGGGTCGGGCCTAAAAATGTCAATCATTACTTCGGGTCGGGTTCGGGCTTCTCTCTCGCTGACTTTTTTTTTTTTTTAAATAAATACAGTATATGTTTATAAAATGTAAACTAAAACGAGGTGTGTGTACTAAACGAAGGAATACTTATTATAAAATTATTTAATTTGGATAAAACAGAGACGTAATGTTTAACTACTAAACAGGATCCGCAGAGCCAGCGCATGCTCTGCGCACGTAAACGCCTCCTCCTAATTTGGTAATCCTCTCCTGCGCATGTCTTTATTCTATTTATTTTGAACTGGTATCCCCAATATGAAGGAGTAAGAAGTTAAGGATAAACTAAAGGCAGGAGAACTGAAAAGACAAACATACACCGGTAAGAGTGAGGTGTGGAACAGCTTCAAATTTATTGTTCAAAATGCTTCAGAAACTTGCGTTGGCTTCACTGGATGTAGTCAATGTGGCGCTTTGCTTTCATACGACACCAAAAAGACTGGCACCTCGACGCTGAGCGGGCATTTAAACAGCTGGACTGGCAAAAGTGATGATCGTTAAAGATCTAATTTATAATTGGTTTCAAAGACTTTCCCTCCTCTTCGCGCTAAGCAGGCCATCACAGACATGCGTGGTAGGGGTCCGATAGTGTGATTTTTTTTTTCATTAAAAATCATTTTCTTAAAAAATTTCCTATTTATAAATGCCCCCCCCGCCCCCCCCCCCCTCCGAGTCCTCACAAATAAAATATGACATTTCGGGCTTGTTTCGGGCTCGGGCCCGCAAATCACGTTGATTGGTCGGGCTCGGGCCGGGTCGGGTTTTAATATCGCGGGCTCGGGTCGGGCTAGATTTTTTGGGCCCGATCTCACCTCTGGAAGGAGTACATCTGTGTGGATGCAAATCTGCAGTCCTGTAATTTATTTTAAAGTCAGTTGATGTCAGACTTTAATTTATCATAATTTTTGCTTCCCAAATATCACTCCGTATATTTTATCGTCCCTTTTTCAAATTAAATATACTAATACAAACTGTCCCAACAATAAGCAGCACAATTGCTGCAGTTTTAGCAGTTAAGCTGCCATAAGTCACACCTGAAACTCTTCTACTCAAACGCTGCAGCATAAACGAATCAGTTTTTCACACACTCTTTCACACACGATCCTTGTTTACCATGCTTGACCTGCTATCCAGTTTTTGGCTCCAGCTCCTACGCCAGAACCAGCCTAATTAATCGTTTTTTGTCTTCTTCATCTGAATCTTTCATCAATCTAATAAATCTGTTTTTGTTTTCTTCATCTGAGCCTGCCTGTTGTGTCATTGGTATATTTTTGGCCTCAGCTCCACATCACGACAGTATCATATCACAAAGGTTTTTTAATGTATTTCATAATTAGATGAAACATAACGTAATGTTGAATGCTAAGACAAAAATATGATTTCAGAAAACTCATTGCTTCGTAAAATATTACATTTTACACACAATTTCTTGAATTTTTGTACAGCACTTTCAGATAAAATAGGGTGTAAAAACATTCTTCTAAATGCTTATGTGCTTGTTTTAGAGTAATATTGACCCTTTTGGTCCAACATATACAGTAGTATATATTTCACTTTAAATGTGATACGCTCAAAAAAAAATCTTTTTAGTGATGGCTTCTCTGAGTTTCTGTATATCACTGCACATTTGGTTCACATTTCAGCAGAAAAGATGCGCTTTATGCTGTTAAACACTTAAACAAATCATAGGAATGCGCTACTTTATATTCTTAGTGACCTTAATGACGTTGTAACTGTACAAAAAAATACATAGATCACTCTGTTTCTCAAAAACTAATGGCCTTTGTAATTCCGTAATACGTAAATGCCATTATTACCAACACTGGATGAAAATACATATAAATGTATGTGTTCCGTTCCATTATCTTCTGCTGATTCGGGGATACAGGGGTAACAGCCTCAGACGAGGCTTCTCTCACCCCATATGCACATCCTCTTGCTCATCTGGGAGGATCCCGAGGCGTTCCCCGGCCAGTTGTGAGACATAGTCTGTCCAGCGGGGCCAGGGCCTACCTCTGGGTCTCTTCCAAGTGGGATGGAACTCCTCACCAGCGAGTCACTCGGGAAGTATCCTGACTAGATGCACGAACCACCCCTTTTGGCTTCTCTCAAACCAGAGTAGCAACGGCTTTACTCCAAGCTCTTCCCGGATGGCGGAATCTCTGAGTGAGAGCCCAGCTACCCTACAGAGGAAGATCATTTCAGCCACTTGTATTGGCGATATCATTCTTTTTGTCATCACCCACAGCTGGTGACCATAGTTGAGGGTAGGAACATAGATGGACTTGTAAATCGAGAGCTTTTCTTTTCGGCTCAGCTCTTTCTATACCCCGACAGCCCAATGCAGCGCCGGATGCCCGGCCCAATGCAGCGCCGTCCAATGCAGCGGATTATTCACAGCGGTGCAGTAATATCACTGCACCCGATTATTGCAGACGCCACACCGATACATCTGTTGATCTTCTTCCCCTACTCATGAACAAGACTCAGAGATACTAAACTTCTCCACTTGAGGCGGTAGTTTTTTCCAGGCGAGGACTATAGTCTCAATTTGGAAGCGCTGATTATATATATATATACAAATATATGATTGCTTTTAAAATTCCTGTATATTCAAAAAGTTTGAATGTAAATGTAAAATGTAAATCCCGGTTCTTGCGAAAAACGATCTTTGAAGCAATCATCATCACATTTAAACCACGATGTTTTTTGCTGAAGTGTTCCTAAGCTTTCTGAGTGTACGAGACCTTTGCTGAAGCTTGTGCTTCAGAGTCAGTTTACTCTATGAATAACACACAGTCTGGGAGCCATCCCAGTTCCTGTTCAGTTCTTTACTGTGATTTGATACTGGAAGTGTTAACTGTCTGCCCTCTCTCTCATACAGCCCTCCGCTCAGCGGGAATTTACAGATCACAAGACACACACAGAAACACCAAATTATTTCATGTCAAATGAACCCCTGGCATAGAAATACACACGCTTCAATGTAGAGATATTTAATAACATGTTTTTTTTTTTTTTTTAATCTTTTTCTTGCTTTGCTAAATTATCTAAACAGCTGTCAAACACTTGACCATGACTCATCATTATTAACACATCAGAGGTCCTGTGAGACCCCTTTTATATCAATGGGCTAATGAATGGGTGAGAGATGGAAAGGATTTCCAGTTAGCAGTTGGAAACACACCAGAGGGGGAAAAATCAAGAGGTGAAACTGTAAGTAGAAAGTGTCAGGATGGGTGGGTGAGTGGGGGTAGATATTAATAGATAAGGTAAAGGCCAATGATGATGCAGTTTGTTCATGCCTTGGCAGACATAGTTACCCTGGCACCACCACCAATGTAGCCTTTCTGTTTGGTCAATGTTGCTTTCTAAACACCTGAACCAGTAAAAAAGTTGGACAAAAGTCTTCGAGTGTTTAGTGAATGTGTGTGTGGTGATGTTTGTACGTGAAGGGGCTCATGTAGACATAGGAAGGTTAATTACAGCTCAGGTTGTGCAGTCATGTGCAAAACAGACATGCAATACCTGGTTGTAAATCACGAGGACATCCTCTACATGGACTTTTTTTTAGCAGGGTAGTAAATATGTTATTTGTAGCAAGTAAAAGTGTAGGAAGTTCAAATTAAAGTGTTCGAAAGTACCAAATTTGCACTTTTATGACACTTTTCTAACAAATCTTTGCCATATAAAAACAATTAGAAAAGGAAATAGGGGAAACGTCTTGTTGTGTACGATGTAAATAAACTGAAGTCACATCAGCTTATTTGACACCTTAAACAGGTCAATCATGAGTACATCAACTTTGGAAATGTGATCTGAAGTTGGCTTTCAGAGGGATAGAGTTTCCTACCACAGCTATGTAGAGACTTCTAAAAGTTCTCTGGTCCAGTTTCTGTCTCTATTACTGCACCAGTTAAACCAGTAATAATTGTGAGTATGGGCTGCACGGTGGCAAAGTGGTTAGCACGGTGGCCTCATAGCTAGAAGGTTGGGGTTTGAGACTTGAGTAGGACATTGCTTTAATCCGTAGCCTATCTGTGTCAAGGTTTTTTTTTTTTTTTTTAATAGACTCTATCAAACCTTCACCAGGATATGTATGTGCTGCATTTCACTGCAGCAGCCTGCCACCTATGTTGGTGCCAATGGTGGGAGAAACGAGGGGTTAGGTGTCTTCTCCAAGAACCCTAGCCGTGCACTCAGTAGGTTGCTAACCCACGAACTTCCGGTTGACTTCCGTCTCGCGGGCGAACGCTCTAACCACTGAGCCACCATCTTGCATCTTGCATGTTCTCCCCGTGTATGCGTGGGTTTTTTTCTCTGGTGGTTTCCTCCCACCCTCCAAAAACATACATCTTAGGCTGATTGGCAGCTATGAAATTGCCCCTAGGAATGAGTGTGTGTTGTCCGGTGACAGACTGGCGACCTTCTCGCTATGTATCTTGCCTCTCGCCTGGAATCAGCCGGGCTAGGCTCCGGCACCCTCTGCGACCCAGATAGGGAAAAGCGGGTCAGAAGATTAAATTCTTATCAGTAGCATAAGAATCTCGTACTGATTCTTTCAGTTCAGGATGAGAAAAAATAATAAAAGTTGTAATTATTAGTGCAATGGTTCATGAGATCAAGTTGTCTTTGGGAGATAAATGCTAAAATGATAACTGCTTAATTTTTTTTTTTTTTGAACATTAGGAATGCAAGAATATTTCTCGAGATAAGTGTAGTTGAAGCAAAAGGAGAATTTTGTGAGCCAAAAAAAAGTTCCACAAATGCAGTAATTGCCTTAAGAACGTTAATTGAGACGTGCAGGGAAGGTCAGAGGGAGCTCCGTTGCGTCTTTATAGAGCTGTAAATCTAGACAGAAGTGTAAGAGTTCTAGTAATTATAAAGGAGCCTCCTGGAACAATAAACAATAGTACAAAAAAATGACGTGCAATGCACGGACGTCAGTCACAATGTATTTTGCAATGGATTTTCTATTTTTAAGTTCTGAAGCATTTTTGACCAATCACTACTTTTTCAAATGAGAATATTTTTCAAAATGTTTTTCAAATGAGTCCTTTTAACAATAATTGGGTTGTCACACAACCTCCATGTCATTAGTATTGTTGGTGACACTACAAAATGGCATGAGAGTGCTTGCAGTGTCTTTCTGTTACTTTCACATTCCTAGGATTTCTAAAAGTACAGTTGGAGGTAGAGCCTTTAGCTACCAAGCTCCAGTTTTATGGAATAAGCTTCCTGCTCAAGTGAGAGAGGCAGACAGTGTTCCTACATTTAAAGGGAGGCTTAAAGCATTCCTGTTTGAACAAGTTTATCAACAGGCCAGATAGAAACAGAGACATTTAGCTGATATAATTAATAATTGGCTGCTAGATAGTAAAAGCTGGGGAAAGTATGGTACATTGGGGTTCTGTCCTCTAATCCTAAGTACTATTCTCTGCCAGACTGCCTTGGCCCTTTCCCTGGGCCCCCTACTCTAACCAGGGTCTGTACCCCCTTCCCCTACCCTAACCAGGGTCTGTATCCTTCTTTCCCCATACCTCCTACCCTAACTAGAGTCTGTATCTCCTTCTTCCCTCCCTAATCTCTGGCTTTCTATCTCATTCATTGTTCTCTGTTTATTTAGATTTACACTGCTAGTTGGTACAGTACAATTCACAAGTTGTCCACCTCTCTCTCCCTTCTCTCTCCCTCTTCTCTGGGAGAGAGCCCCATTCAGGACTCTACGTTCCTGTCATGGGCCTGGCCACACCGAGGAGACCTCCGGGCTTCATCATCCCCGCTCCATCAGGATGAAGAACATCTACTCATTCCCGTACTGGACATCTCCGGGCTGAGGAGTCTCCCGTGTTTCCATCAGGATGAAGAACATCTATTGACTTCTTTAGATATTTAGCTGTAGAGTAGAATAAACTAATATTTAAACAATAATCTTTGACACATTTTAGCTCATCCCGGGGAACTCTTTCAAGTGGATCCCCATGAGGTCTCTTTTTTTTCCCCACTGATGGGTTTTTTAGGGGTTTTTCCTCACCTTGAAGGAGAGTCTAAGGGCATAAATGTGCTAGTCTTGTTTAGTTAGCATTTGTTAGTTATTTTTCTTGTTGTGTATTTGTGTTAATACATTCCTCTTTTTTTTGTGAAGCCCATTGAGACGGACATTTTGTGATTTTGGGCCATACAAATAAAATTTAATTGAATTGAACAGAACCAACCAAAACGCGTCCACACATCTACAGTAACTTTAATTTAGCAAGGACGCTCACAATCACTAATTGAACATTTTCTCGGGGATCTTAATTTAATTTACAACTCATCGCTATCTCGATCCACTGTTGATGTTAACAACATGCACCACATGTTTCTGTTGGCTAAAAAGAGCGATGCAAGCATTGTGAAAATTGTTGCTACTTTGATCTGCTCGCTGCTCGAGTGGATCAGGAATACCTATTGTGGATTTAAATATGATGTCTGCATACCATACCGTAACCAGAAGAACATTGTCATTATTTTACGGAAAGAATACTGTGGCCTTCTTTTAAATATGTAGTGAGCTTTACATAAAATACTCTGCACAAGTCTCAAACTCTGCCCCCTAACAGACTGGCAACTTATTCAGGGTGCCTTATGCCTGAAATCCACCAGGATAGGCTCTGGCACCTCTCTTTACCCCGCTAGGGATAAGCAGTTCAGAAGACAAAATGAAGTCTCAAACTCCACCTGTGAAGCATCTAATATGGCTTTTTATAATAAAAAGTTACAACAGGAACGGAAGCTTTTAAATTTAAAGACAGTTTTGTGTAATATAGACAAACAGTAGGTGCCACCCTAAGGTGCTGTTTGGCATGGACAAAGCGGGGAAGCATCAAAAGATAAGCTGTGTAAGTGTGTAAAGTTAAAAACAGGAGAACAGCACAGAATCCTCACTGCACAGTAGCAGGCATGAGTTCAACAATCATGGAGGGAATACTGGGATGGTATACAGCAGATTTTACAGAGTGTGATGGAGTGGTGACCTGACAAGGTTGCACAGTCCTTCCATTTGGGTGGGAATCATCACATTGAGGTGAAAAATTATAAACCTAAAAACATATCGATAACTGAATAAGGTAAACACCAAACATTTCCACTTGTCTATCAATAATAGACAAGTGACGACCTTCAACATTTCATTTCTCAAAACCCTTAACTCATTATTACGTACATGTATGTGTGCGTGTGTGCTGGAGCCTATTCTAGCTAGTATGCCGGCAAGAGGCTATGAAGAGTACGTATTAGAAATCTACCGGTAGCAGTCCGTTGTTCTTCCTTAAAAATAGGTTTCCAATGGTTTTTTTGTTTTTTAAATTGTCTTTCAAAGGGAGAAAGACAATTAAAAGACTTTTGTTAGAGCGTTTGCTCACGGACCGGAAGTCAACCAGAAGTTTGCGGGTTCGCATCCCACTGAGTACAAGTCTAGAGTCCTCGGAGAAGACTCCTAACCCCCCGTTTTTCCACCAACATTGGTGCTGTTGTGGCAGCCTGCTGCGGTGTAGGAGTGCAGAACACAAATTTCCTCAGTGAGGGATGAATAGAGTGAGTAAAAATAAAAAAAAATTAAAAATTCCAAATCCACTTTTTTTTCTAAAGCTCATATAACGAAGTTCTGATCAAATATTAAAAAGATAAAACCATCAAATATAAAAATGATTTAACTAAAAGGGTTAAAATATTTGGGTTCGTCAAAGACCCTGTCCTGTCCTTGAATTCAACTTAGCTACTTCTCACTGAGTTTCTGTTTCCAGATCAGTTTTGCTGCAGTGCTGCTGATTTCTATTTATTTACCTGCATTTTTATGGGCCACACACACGTATCAGATAGGTAAACGTGTGTGTGTTACATAATTTCCTTTAAGGATTACCTCGACATTATTAGAGGTGTGATGATGTCATCAACTTATTTCGAGGGACGGTTCAGTGCTGTCTGGTAGATGATGAAAACACATCCTGGTAATCCTCACATGGTGGAGATTACTCAGCTTTTAGCTACTTAGAGCTGCTGGTGAACTTCCCGTCTCTCACGTGTGTCTGTTTCTCTCTCTTCACATGTTCTTTCCTCGACCAGCTTAGTTTGTGCTCCGAATACAACCATCAATGTTCCAACTACTACAACTAAATACAGTATGAGTGAAAGTTTAACTCATGGCCAGATGTTCCACACTGGAAGGTACATGTTGTTCTAGTTTCATAGTTAAGCTTCTCTTTAGAACGTGGATATTGAACATCTGTGTGAGGAGAAGCTATACTGTGGAAAATTGTGATGATATATATCATCAGGACAATTGCAAACGTTTTTTTGGGCCGTTTCTCATCAACTAATCAAATACAAAAAATGCATACATAGTTCAGAAGTCACCTAAGAAGTGTTTTTATTTCATTTTTGCAAAAAAAGAGAAAAAGAAATAAAAGCTGTCTTGCTGTTTTGCAACAACTAGATGTTGTTGTGTTTTTTTACGGTTCATAGCACTTAACGTAGATTGAGATTTCAAACAGAGAGACCGGTGTACAGGTGCAACAAATTTTTAATTAAAAATGTTCCTGGAAACTGAGTTTATTCCGACAATTTAGTTCAAATAACTATGTTATCTTTTTTAAAAAATGAGAGAGCTACTGTACTTCTGTCCCAGGTGCTGTGTTTATGTAATATTTTTATATTTCTGCATTAAAATGCATGTTTTATATTTGCGATAGTTCAGATAGAGTGATAGATTAAGTGAATAAGATTAGAAGGGAAATCGTAATCCCACTTCAAAATAAAGTGTGGGAAAAAAACAAGCAATGAAAATGTCCAATTTTTCAGAAAATGATGTTAAACATGCTTAAATGCAGTGGTGGAACGTAACGAAGTAAATGTACTTCATTACTGTACTTAAGTAAAAAAATGGTGTATCTGTACTTTACTTAAGTAAAATTTGAGACCGGTACTTTTACTTTTACTTCACTACATTTTTAGAGCAAATATCTGTACTTTTACTTCGCTACTTTTTAAAAGTGTGTTTTACATTTTTTGTTACATTTTCGTTCAGGAATTTAAAAAATATAAAGTTTTTTTCAGCGCATCTTGAAGCCGCATCGCCAAAATCAAAGGGGGCAGTTGATCGGGAGAAGAAGTAATGAATCGAGGCTCAATCAGAGTCGAGAGTAAACATTTTCCGCATTCATTCAGCGCCAAGAGCAGGGGCGGTTCTAGGATTTTCTGAAGATGGGGTGGGGGCTTGGGACGTGAGGTCATTGACAAAGCCAATATAGGGTGACTGGGGGCTTCCCCTCCCCCCCAGAACATTTTAAAAAATAAGTGTCATTTTCCTGCATTTTGGTGGACCATTTGCTGGCCCTTCAAGGGAATAGCTTCACTTGTCCCCTTTCCTTTCTTTTTTTTTTTTTGTGAACCAAAAGAGGTGGGAGAGAGGGGGGAAGGGTCACGCCCCTGCAGAGTAATTATCCTGGTTACCATGGTGACACCCTATAGCACAAAAAATAACATTTGAATAATGGTCGAATACTTTTACTTTTTACTTAAAAAGTAAAATTTACACCAATTACTTTTGTACTTTTACTTAAGTAGATTTTTTTATTGGTACTTTTACTTTTACTTAAGTATATTTTTGCCTAATTATCTGTACTTTTACTTAAGTGCAAAAAGTGAGTACTTCATCCACCACTGCTTAAATGGTAGTATTTTATGGTATATCTCGATAAAATGTCGACATGGCAATACAAAGCAACCCATCAAACAACCCAACTGGTTCATGTATTTATACCAAACCGTTTTAGTACAGGACGTTCGATTCGATGCAGGGCTGTGTACGAATTATTCTGTTATGTGTGTTGACAATCTGCTACTGGGAACACCACATCCCACAGTGGGTAGCATCTCGCATTATTACATTTTGAGAAAAATAAACCTTTTTTTGCTCAGCAGCAACTGAATTTAAAGCCATTTACAAAACAGACAGACAGAAACTGAGATGATCTAAAGAGGGAAGTTAGGGTAAGCATCTGGTGCTAACTAAGAGCGGTCTGTGAGGACTGTCTGTGAGGTTAGCTTTAGCAGAAATTACAGTAGCTTCTATAGTTTCATTTTTCTATGGTCGTAAATCTCTCTGACAACCACCAAACAGGGATTTAAGTAAGAAGTTTTCAGCATTCATGAGGTGAGTTTTTTTTTTTTAAATGTCGAGAATACAATTTTGTGGAAACGGTAGCTTCACGTTCTAACGCGAGATTACCGTATTTTCCGCACTATAAGGCGCACCTAAAAACCTTAAATTTTTCTCTAAATTCCACGATGCACCTTTTAACCCGGAGCGCCTTATATATGGATTAATATTGAGCTACAACAAGTGTTGCAACTGCAGTAAGCAGCCGCCGACTCCATTTCCCCCGTAGAAGTACTAGTGAGCGGTGCATGCTGGGATATATGAAAGGGCGTCTCATTTCCATTTGTGTGTTTGTGTAAAGACCCAGAAATGGCTCCTACCAAGAGACACTGTTACACCGTAGAGTTTAAACTCAAGGCGATCGGTCACGCAGTAGAACACGGGAATAGAGCCGCAGCCAGAGAGTTTAACATCAATGAATCAATGGTGAGGAAGTGGAGGTAGCAAGAGGATGCCAATGGGAGATTAACTGTGTCACGAAAATACTAATACTTTATCTCAGAGAAAATAATAAAACAGCTGTTTTGTAATTGTTTTGTAATTGTTAATAAAGTTTGACTGACCTATCTGACTGTTTTTTTGTTTTTTTTTTGACATTCCCTTTAGCGCAGCACCATTTAGTGAATGCATAACGTAACCCCACCGTTTACTGTAGCGCCTTATAATGCGGTGCGCCTTATAGTGCGGAAAATACGGTAAGTGCTTATAAACACCTCGAAACCAGCAGTACTAACACAGCTGCTCGGCATTGAGTCAATCTTTCTCTCCGAATTCAAGTAACTTTAATTTTTTATATATATATATATATATATGTTTCGTTTGCTGTTCAAAACTATTTTAAAAATTACTTCTATTTAAAAAAAAAAATTCAAAAATACTATTTGGCGCCAATTCTGTTTGTCGTTTTGGCGCCAAATAGAGCCTTGCTCTAGTCAAAGAAACAGTGTGACATATCAGGCTGGCCTTTGCTGATTATTTGAGAATATTTTATGTATAAATCACCAAGCAGCATTTTGTTGTCGTTTTATTTTCCCAATGAAATGATTAATCAAATAGTTGGTTTAATAAACACAAACAAACAACGGGCATATGGTTTTGCATTTTCTCTCAAAACTTTAAAGAAAATGAACTGACTCTTGACCTCAAAACCAAAACATTTCAAGTCAAGGTTCAAATACTTAGTTTTTTAAACCGAACCGTAATTTTAACGTACAGTTACATCCCTAATATGTATTTACATTTATATTTATAAAGCAAGGAGCAGGTTGTGGAACCAGTGAAACTTACTGGTTTTGGCTTCGTCGTAAGGCCCAGCTTATCTTGATCAAACACCTCCTTCTCTTCCCATGATCCTGTGGTGTCCCCGTTGAATGAAGTGGGAGCGTTGACCTGCTCCTTCACCTGAACAGGGTCCACACTCATCTTCACCATAGAAAGTTCCTCTGCTTGTGCTCACCGAGCTCTCCAGTCCAGCCGGGAACACACTGCTCCTCTCAGTGAGGGAGTGTGTTAGATGTTTCTATTCTGCTTACTCGCACCTGCACACTTCACTTTTCTCCCTCGCTCCGAAGAGGATTACCAGTCCCAGCATCCAATCCAGAGGACATCAAAGTTGCACTGTCATTATCCCTCACATGCTTCCCTGTGTGTTACAGTCGCTCAGTGTATGTGTCACCGGCTGCACAGCAGTTCATCTGCTGCTACTCCCCTCTCTCAATCTATCCCTTGTGCCCCCCCTTCCCAACAACTCAAACTCTCTCTCTCTCTGTCCCATTCACTCACTCTCATAGTTCCCTGCTTTCACTTGCTGACCAATCACAGAGCCGCTTCCATATGCAGTGTGGACACGCCTCCACTGACTGCATGTGACCAGGCAGTTAGCCATGAGGCTCATGGGACGTTTGAAAACTTTTGGAATAAAAATAGGAATTATGAAGCGTTTATCACAGATTTTTCTTTCCAGTTAATAATTAGATTTTCTTTTTCCAATGGTACAAGGATAAACAACTTCACTTAAAGTGGTTTGAAAGATATTTAGAAATGTGTTTTTGTAATATTCCTTACATCTATTTTCACAGGTAAGACGCATGCTTATTACTAGGTGCACTGAATATTAAAAAAAAAAAAACATTAAATAAACTGTAGAGTCGTTGGAACGTTGAAAGCATCTCATGTGATGGAGATTGAGAGGCAGCACCTACTTGTACAATCCAAGTTTAACCAGTCTATTGCAATTAAGCATTGAAGAAGAGACCCTGGCAGGTGCAGCCTGGTAGCCAATATGGGCAGAGCTGGGCAGGCAGGGGTCCGGGCAGGAAGAGAGGAAGGGACTGATGTGTCTAGACCAGAAATGGTGCCAAACCAGACATGTTTGGAGACCAATGCCTGACAAGCAGACCGAAAGGGGACGGCAGTAGAGGGAGAAAAAGATGCGGTTGTGGCCCTAAAAGTTTACCAGGCAGACCAGATATTGTGGAAGTCCTAGAAGCCTTGCAGGAAAAACAAGGCTTGGTGGGAGATTGTGGTTTGCTGGGGGGATCAGACGTAGTGGGTGTCATGGTTCCCTCACCCACCCCCAGAGGGAGCCTGCGACCATCTTTCATTTCCCTGATTAGAGACACCATATGGTGATTGAGTAGCTGCCTATTTATAGGCGGCCTGGCTTGCCTTCTGTTTCAGTTCATCACTTCTCTTCTGTCACGCCAACTATCTTCATGTCTTCCTTCACTGTATCCAGGAAACTCTTCTTTGGTCTTCCTCAAGGCCTCTTTTGCCTGGTGGTTCCAAACCCAGCCTCCTTCTGCTGATGGGTTTATAACATTGGCTTCAACAGGCCTTCAAAGATTCAAGTAAATGTTTTTTACTTGAATCTCCAAAATGGGATTTGGACATCCTTTGCACATGTCCAAATCACCTCAGTCTGGCCTCTCTGACTTTATCTCCAAAACCTCTAACATGTGCTGTTCCTCTGATCCTGTTCATCCTGGTCACTCCCAGAGAGATCCTCAGCATCTTCATCTCTGTTTCCTGTCTTTTTCTCAGTGCCACTGTCTCACAACCAAACAGCATGGCCGGTCTCACCACAGTTTTGTACACTTTTCCTTTTATTTTACCTGAAACTCTTCTATCACACCTGATACTTTTCTCCACCCATTCCAGTCTGCCTGCCTGCACACGCATCTTCACCTCTTTTCCACACTCTGGTCTGCGTTTGCAACAATTCCCAAAATTGAGAATGTAAAGGCATTGCAAAAACAACAAGACAACAGTGGGAAAATGTTCTGGTCCTACTGCCAACAAGATTTCGGTAAAGTTTAACTTCATAGCTAGCGCATTACAGACCTCACCACTGGTTCCAACCGGAAACCTCAAAAATGGAAAAATTACCAAAGGAAAAAAAAACACTCAAAAATAAATGAATTCCTTTTTTGTTTCTGACTATTAATTTAATGTGGTGAAGTGTATACTGCCATACAAACCCACCTGATTGTCATATTCATTCAGTTCTGTGACTCATGTCAAACTTGCGAAAGAGGCCTGATGGAAATGAATGGTAGCAAGGGGCATAGGCAAGAAGAACAAGAGACAAAGGGTATCTGAACAAGAAAGCCAGTAATCCGTCTAGGTAGATCTGGATACATCAAGCAGAAATAGAAAACCACTTCAGGTATGGACAGTTGGTTAAACATTGGCTCTCGTATTTTTATGCCTCCGCTCACGGAATGTGGAGGAGGCTTAAAGCACCAGTTACTCAAAACGTACCACGGATAAAACTGATTAGGTTTTCAATGTCGTGCAAACAAAGATTAAAATCACAAATTTCGAGGACACAAACCATTAATTATTAAGCATGTGATAAATGACACTTAGTCTTTTATGAATTGTCTTGTGAGGTGTGTACCTTCAAAAAGCTCAATCCTAATTGGCAAGATGGTTGTCATGCAAATGTAGAGTAGACCAAAATTTATCACCAACAACATCCAGACAGTTGACAGGAGGTGTGAGGTCCATAGAATCAACGTTTGTGTTGTGATGGGGAGTGCACATGGAAGGAGGAGGACCCAAATGCAGGACTTAACAAGGTTTATTTAACCAGGAATCAGCAAAGCTGTAATCAAGGAGATAGAACAAAAGGTTATCAAAGTCAATATCAGACTCAAGAAAGTCAGTTGGGTCGGGCGTCAGCCAGGGCTGGAGGTATGAAGACCCGACGAGGAATACTGGTGAGGCTGCCATCAAATAGGCAGCCGGGAGAGTAGGTGCAGGTGTTTCCAATCAGAACAGGTGTACCAGTCAGCCAGAATTGGGGGAAAGGTGAGATGGAGGGAATCACAACAGTTTGTCCAGATTTTGGCAGGTTTTTAGTTTCAAGATTTCTTTATCACCATCATGGGTCAAATGTTCACCATTAGACGTCCATGTATGTTTTCGGACTGTAAATTGTGAGCATTTATTGCTTAGAAGCTTGTTCAATAACAACCTTTTAAAACGTTCATCTCTGTTCCCTCTTCAGTGAGAAGAGCAAACCCTAACCTGTGTGAGACGTTATTGGTTGAGCTGTTGGGCCTATAGCTTCACCCTGTGGCGGTTCCATAAATTGCACCTCATCACTGTGACCTCTACTGCTGGCTGGCAGCCTCCTGGGAGTCTGCATTGGGCTGTTTGAGTTTCCACACGGCTGGAGGCTGATGTGGTTAGGCCTGGAATAGATTTCTATTGATCCGTGATGGACGGGTTGGGAATGGAAAAAGAAAGAGGGTGAGGGCAGTAAATGAAGAGAAGATTTGATAAGTTTGGAAGCTCTTTGTTGATGGAAAATGGGAAACTTAGGAGGGAAAAAAGCATGTATGCTGAGATTTTTGTTGACTGATGGGATTGAAATGTGTCCAGTCATATTTACGCTTCTTGCCCGTTGATTATTTCCACATTCCATCCTTATGGGTCACAGGCTTGTGCTCAATTATTCCTCCGTCCTGCAGAGTCTCCATATACAGCAGAGGATGAATTAATTTCCGCAGTATTCAAATGTGTGTATGTGTGTGTATACAAACAAAATCAGAAGCGTGCAAGCTTGTTTGTGAGATGCCTCGTGGCCTCAGCCTGGTTACCATGGGAACAGCGTGATTGGTGACATCATTGCAGCAGTGTGGCATCATCACTAGATGTTGACTCATACTCAGAGCTGCTGTGTGTGTGAGAATGAGCCGAGATGTGTGTGAGTGAGTGTGTGTTTATTGCATATATATATATATATAAGTACATGTGTGTATTTTTATATAAATGTAAATGTGTATGTATTGTTGTACGTGTGATGGGTGTGTGTTTATGTATATATATTCGTGTGTGAGCCCATCTCTGTGTGTATATATGTAAATAAATATATGTCTGTTTACGTGTTCGTGTATAAGAATGTATGTGTGGGTATGCGTGTGTGCATGAGAGTGTGTGCATGTATAAAAAAAAAGCAGACGCATCCTTGCTGACATTTACAAGTTTTATTCTATGTAATAAAAATAATGACATCCTCTTTGTTCTATTCCATTAACAGCTTAGCAAAGCAAAGAAAAATCCAGGGAGACGTTTTTTACACGGAGAGACGTTCACAGAGAAACATCACAGCAGGAGTGTATTGTGTCGCACAACAGAGAAGAACATCTATGTTAGTATTCACATCCTATCTCTGTGTGTGTAGCATTGATGAAGTGTGTCGTGTGTAATCAGCCTATATACCTGCACACTTCTGCCTCACAGTGTAGCACATGTTCACACACAAATTGACCCCCATTTATTAAAGTTTGGCAAAAAATGGAGTATTCTTTTTTTTGTGTACACAAAAATATCCCGTGGAATTATTAAAGAAGGTCGTCCTTGTTTGTTTTTAAGCGTAAGCAAGGTGCGACACGTTTTTACAATGAACCCGCCTACTTATATTCAGATCCAAGCTCAGTCACATCTTTATTTTACTCCCTGAAGGAACAGATGACAAAAAATAAAAATTTGACTGGTGTAACACATGTAACACTCAAATTTACTTTTGGGGATCATTAAAGTATTTTAATAAAGTATTTTCAATTTTCAATTAAATTTAATGCACAGGTTAATTAATTATTGGTACAATTTTTGCAATTGAACCAAAAAGTGAGTAACAGCTGTAAAGTGAGGGGCATAAACACATGTCAAATTAATATTTTATTTTAATTCCATTTATGCAATTTATGCAATGACAGTTTATATCGTAATTTCCATTTTTGTCGTAATTCCAGTTTTCGTTTTGTTGTACATTTACACAATATTTACAAAATTTCTTAATGTTGCAGCTCAGTGATTTGTGAATTTTTTGTCCACACTCACATCACTTTGATAAATCTCGATGAAAGCATTGTTTTTTGTTCCTTCACTGCTTTTAAAACTAAAATTTTGCCTTCTGTAACATTGATAAATTTGGGCCAGTTTGTAGGCGTCTGTTTGTGTCATTGGATAAATGATTACGATCTTTATGTTTGTGGAAATACAGATGGATTTTTTTTTGCCATGCTGATGCTAATTAGTACGAACAGTCTCATCAGGAGAGCAAATCCACACACTGCTGAGCCACAATCTGTTCCCATAAACCACTTTACTATCTGCTCAAATAAAAAAATCTGCAGTTCAAATCTGTCAAATAAAAAGAATTATAAATGTGACATTAATTCTTGACTTTAATACCCTACGTATGTCTTGAATGTTCCCATTTAATCCAATGATATCGCAATATATCATTCAGCGGGGGGAAAAAATCTTTTAAAACATTTTATCTCTTCATTTTTTTAGGTGTAAGTGTGTCATTTATTTTTTCTGGCCTCTGCAATCAGAAAAAAATGAAACATTTCAGCACATGTTGTAGGAAAAGTGCTGTAGAGTTATGTAACATGGCTCCCATTGATCTCCTGGCGTGTTCGTTATGTAACAATACAACAAAGGGAACGTATGTGTGGAAGGGGAGGGAGGTATGGAAAGAGAGGCTGGGGGAGGAAAATGAGGGGTTTGGTGACATGTCTCCTCCATCCTCTAGGTGATGCTGTGACACAAATCAGTGTTTTCACAAGGTGTCTCTACTTGCCTCTGTGTGTGTTACTTGATTGTGACAAACAGTGCGTTTCCGCATCGAGTGCACACCGGAGGACAACAAAAGCAAAGCAGTGGAAAGTGAGGAGGATCCGGTGTGTGTGATTTGGGTGCGGTGTTGTTAATACTCAAGTGCTCCATGTGGATACACACACACACATTTTTACAAAGTTGAACTAGACTGAAGCGTCTCTCGTTAGACAAATGATACAAATACAAAACACTGAGGTTTCACAACAACCCACAGCTACGCACACACACACATTCACCCTCTCACACACAGTCACACACAGTAGCTATGGTGTCGTGTGAAGTCTAAGCTAGTATTACATTTACATTTTATATTCATAAATACGATTACACTCGTATTAAAACGTACATGAAGGGTTTTCCGTACAGTCTTATAGCGGAGGTTCTTGGTGAAGGAGGGAGCCCTACCAGATGATCCCAGTGTTCAAAAGGAGGGATACATTACGTAAAATAAAAAGTAAAAAAAAAAAAAAAAACAAAGTCTTCCTGTAAGTTTGAAGACCAGGAAATCCGTTCCGTTTTGTCATCTTCCACCTATCCGGGGCCTGGTCGCAGGGGCAACAGCCTCAGTTCACCCAGAAGGATCCCGAGTTGTTCCCTGGCCAGCTCTGAGACATAGTCTCTCCAGCAGGTCTGGGGTCTGCCTCTTGGTCTACTTCCGGTGAAACATGCCCAAAACACCTTACCAGCGAGGCGCGAGGGGGTGGGGCAGCCTGACCAGATGCCCGAACCACCCCATCTGGCTCCTCTCAACCTGGAGGAGGAGCGGCTCGACACTGAGCTCCTCCCGGATGGCAGAGCTCCTCGTCTCTCCTCCTTGAGCCGCGACCTTAACGTGGTGGAGGGGTTTGCGTGCCCCAATGATCCTAGGAGCTATGTTGTCCCTGGTAGGTTTACCCAAGGCAAATAGGTCGTAGGTGAGGGGTCAGACAAAGCGTGGCTCAAACACCTCTATGAAGAGATCAAGCATGGCCAAGTTGCCCTTGCCCAAACACGGGCCACCGGAGCCCCTCCTTGGAGCCAGGCACGAGGGTGGGGCATGAGAGCGAGTGCCTGGTGGCCGGGTTTTTACACATGGGGCGCGGCCGGGCTCAGCCCGGACAGGGGACGTGGGCCGCCCTTCCAGTGGACTCACCACCTGCAGGAGGGGCCATAGTGGTCGGGTGAAGGAAGAGATGGGTGGCAGCCAATGATGGGGACCCGGCGGTCAGATCCTCGGCTGCATAAGCTAGACCAGGAATTATTTCAAATAAATTGGCACAAAGGTTTCAAAAACTATTCCTCTGACACCCCTACAAATTTTTTACCTTTTATTTTCATCTTAACTTTTGGTTGTCTGACCCTGTTAACCTAATCAGTTCATCTATAGTTAGTACTGAATAACTTTGGGCAGTTTTGCTTGAATCCTTCTGGTGGTTTGGGAGATGTTTCAGATGCACACATGTATGGACAGCCCGACTTTATGCCTTGCTCCAAATCCTATGGGGGAAGGTGTAAAGACGAACGTAGCTTGAGGAGCAGAAGGTACAACACGAGCACAAAGGAACCCCACTGATCTATGTTTAACTTCACCTCTTGTTTCATAAGAAAAAACAAGCAATCAGCTGGTTAGTGTAGTAGCACACGTTTCTGATTCTATTTCCAATTATCTGCTTTCCTTCTTCCTGCACATGTGCCACAACACCTGAGCCATCTCTTCAACCTTTTGCCAGGTTTCACATTGATTTTAGATCTGAGCCGAGTTCAGCAAAGTTCTCCTGCCGATGCCGATTATCAAAGTGCTTCCTGTCTGACATTTAGAGAGGAAAAGAAGAAAAAGAGGCACAGAGAGAGAGGAAGGACAGCTACATTATGTGAAACAACAATGGATTATGGCAGGCAGGTTTGGCCTTTTCTTGGAAATACCGTTCCTGTAATTATCTCTCTGCATGCGGGGGTAGTGCAGGGTTGGGAAAACTAAGGCTCGTGGGCCGTAATTGGCCCATTTAGCCTTTTAATCCAGCCTGACAAACTCAAACAAATTGAAAACCTTAACCCTGTGAAAGGGCGGCATGGTGGCGCAGTGGGTAGCAAAGTGGCCTCACAGCAAGAAGACTGTGCGTCTACAAATTCACCTTCCAACGATTCGTCGACAACAATAGCCACCCGTAAAGTTGCTCTAGGCAACTGCACCCGTACAGTTGCTTGAGGCAAGAAGAACATAGGTAGTGTTCACGCCTCGTCCCCACCCGAGATTCGAGGGGACAGGGCAAGGAGACCTATTGTCTTCTTGCCACTAAACTATATAGGCAAGAAGACCTTGCCCATATAGGTCTGCTATAGTCTTCTTGCCCCATCCCCATCCTCGAATCCCGGGTGAGGACGAGGCTTGAACACTACCTTTTCTTGGTGGAGTTTGCATGTTCTCCTCGTGTGTTTGCGGATTTTCTCCGGGTACTCTGGTTTCCTCCCACCCTCCCAAAACATACATGTTAGGTTGATTGGCCACAACATGATTGCCCCTAGGAATGGGTGTGTGTGGACCTGCGACCTGTTCGGGCTCTGCCCTGCCTCTCAACTAAGCCGGGATAGCACTCTCAACAACCCCTTAAGGGATAGATGGTTAAGAAGGTGATGGATTTGGATGGATTTTTTTTCCCCCTTTTTGTGCTAAAACAATACCCAGACTGACGCCACCTAGTGCTGCTAATCGATTTAATTTTCCTCCTGCATCTACATTGTATATGGGGGTCACAGGTTTAGCTTACGATTGCAGCATTCAGAACATATGCAGCCAATCAACAATCAGACGAGACGTGAAGACCAGCGTCTGTCGGAAAAAAGTAGGTCAACCATGCTATACGGCGCTGTTAGCAACAATTACTGAGATTGAGAATCTAAAAACAGTATTTAAAAAGTATGTTCGGCAGAAATACGTGGTCACGTGCTGCCAACAAAAAAAATAAATCTCTGTTTTCCGTGGCACTGGCTGTCCGAGCTTATTACATATATCACATCAAATCCCGACAGAAAGGAATGATTGATTGAAGCAAAAAATGTTCCCACCCGCTGGTGAGCGAGTGACCCCCAGTCCTGCGAGGTCTAACCAATTCCACAAAGTGGAAGAAACAGTGTAATGTATTAGCAGTGGTGGAGGAAGTTCTCACTTTTTGTACTTAAGTAAAAGTACAAATAATTGGACAAAAAAACTACTTAAATAAAAGTAAAAGTAGCAATAAAAAAATCTACTTAAGTAAAAGTACAAAAGTAGTTGGTGTAAATTTTATATCCTTTCCATCCCCGTCCTCGCTTTGGTCCACAAAAAAAGAAAAAGAAGAAAGAAAAGGGGACTAGTCAAGCTATCCCTTTGCAGGGCCAGCGAATGGACCACCAAAATGCAGGAAAATGACTCTTATTTTTCAAAATGTTCTAGGAGGGAGGTCCCCAGTCCCCTATACTGGCTTTGACAATTACCTCACGCCCTCCCTCTTTAGAAAATCCTTGAATCCGCCCCTGCTCTGTGTAATGATGGCTAAACTTTTTATTTAAAATCAAGTACAACGAACAATGATCTTCTGACTCTTTTTCAGTTTGTGCCATATTTGATGTTTTTTGGCTGTGAATGACTGCAGAAAATGTTACTCTCTATTCTGATTGGTCCTCGGTTCATTACTTCTTCTCCCTCTTGGAGACCACAGGCGATCAACTGCTCCCTCTACAGGTTGATTTTGGCGATGCGGCTGACCGAAAACGTAACGAAAAATGCAAGATACACGTTTAAAAATAGCGGAGTAAAAGTATAGATATTTGCTCTAAAAAGTAGTGAAGTAAAAGTAAAAAGTACAGGTCTTAAATTTTACTTAACTAAGTACAGATATACATTTTTTTTACTTAAGTACAGTAATGAAGTACATTTACTTCGTTAGGTGCCACCACTGTATAATAAATAGGGAACTAAAACACCCTCCCTAGAACTCTTTTTTTTCTACTTCTTCTTAAGTTTGCAATGTGGGCGCACAGGAGTGCTTCAACAAGTTTGATTTGCAGTGCAGCGTACATTTCGACAGTGGCTCAGATCAGAACAATATCTGATCCAGATAGGATGGTTTGGACATCTTTTCAGGATGATTCTTTTGTGTGTTGTTCAGATTCTAGGACAGACTGTAGAGACCATGTAAAAAAACTGGATTGGGAACACCTTCAGATTCTCTCAGATAAGATGGAAGATGTGCCAGGGAGTTAGGGAAACCAACATTAAAGGAACATAAACCAAAAATCTGATTTTTTTTTTAAAAGCCCACGGGGAGCCAGTTGGGGTATTTTAGGCATCTGGTAAGAATGCTTCACAGACATGCCAATAATGAGAGATTGCATCTCACATTAAAGGCAGGAATGTCTTGGGCTTCTTTTCCGTAATGACCAAGAGGCAATGGCAAGATGAGGGTACTCCGCTCTCGGGTCAGGTGACCTTGTGAAACGCAGAAAATGATAATAAAATCATAATCAAGATCATGGGGATTTTCTTTCTCAGGTCATCCAACTGCTCTATCAGGACAACTAGATTGGAACAGCTGCATGGCGGGGCGTACCAACACCCACGCTTGGACACCCTAGATCGATCAGGGTCCAAGTGTGTTTTTATCACCAGCTATAACCACCTCGGACAATAGTGATTAAAAAAAAAAAGCTTTCTCATCCCTCCTCCTTCTCAGGGTATCCCTCCTTTTACCTCCCTCCTCCACCAGACTTCCAGACTCCCTCCTCCTCGAGTTTCAGTTCCGCTCCCATCCCACCCAGTTCCCCCAATCCCTCCCCTTCTACTTCTGCATGTCACACTGCAGCAGTAGGACGATGGAAGGGTCGGACTTGGCGGCTTCTTTAAACTCCTCCAGGGTGATCTCATCATTGTGGTCTTTGTCCATCTTGGAGAAGATCTTGTCCACACGCTGCTGGGGGGTCAGCCCGTCCTCGTTCATACGCATCATGATCACAGTTCCCACCATCTTGTAGATCGCCTGCAGAAGAAGGAAACAGAAAAAATCTTAGGATGTCTGATGCGTTTTTTTTTTGTTTTTTGTTTTTTTTTGAGTTTTATCTTTTCCACTCACAAACCAATGAGTTATAATCATTTTAATTAATAATTGTTTGATGCCTTAAAAAAGCAACAAGTATTGTTTTCCTGCCTTTTTTATCCTAACCCCCATTTTATCTTAAGATGTCCCCATTAGGACTGACCAATTTTAGTGGTTTTGTTCTCAAAACGCCCGTTTTTATTGGGAGCCACGCGCATCTATACAGATTTTGGAATTTTTTGCGAAGTTTTTGTAAAGTTTCAATTTTAGTGATTTTTTTCCTCCACAGACTTAATAAAGTTTGAACATTTTTCCCTCAAAACTTAATGCTCTTCAAATTCAATAAGTTAAGAAATATTCTATTTAGAAACTGTCATAGCTCCCTCACCCACCACAAGAGGGAGGCCGGGACTCACCCTCATCTGCCCGATTCGAGACACCTGATGGTGGTTGAGCAGCAGCCTTTAAAAAGGCAGTCTGCCTTCCCTTCAGTGTCGGGTGATAATCCATTCCAGCCAGGTCTTCCTGGCTGCCTGACCATAAAATACCTTTGGAACAATAACCACAAGACTTTCCACTAATCCTTATGTTTTTCCATTACAGCTTAAACTGGACTCCTTCATGAAATAAATCATGTTTCTCGTCCTGCACTCGAGTCCCCCTTCTCCTTCTGCCTCAACATCTTGACAGAAATACAATTTTACCTTTTAAATACTCACAAGGATTTTGTTTCTCTTCTGGTCCGACAAAATTGAGATAAACGTTAATAGTTTTTGAGATATGACTGTTTAAAAACTGATAAAGTTCAGGGGAAGCCCCTCGCCAGAGAAAGAGACGTGGTTTTTTTTTAGTGATTTAGAAGTAAAAAAACCACGGCCCTAGCTCCATCAAATTTTATTCTACAGCCACAAATTTTGGCATCAAAACGTAAGAAATTTTGTCCCTTAAAAATGAACCTGAACTGGATTTTTATTTAATCCACCATTTTTCTGCTAGCCAAAGTTCACTCCGATGCATTTTTTAAGAAAGGTTGAGAAATAAAATGTAGACCATTTTCAAACTGCTGTTAATTACTGCTGTTAAGCCTAAAAATCAAACAAAAAAAATTCTTGCATGGCACAAACCCTCTGTCACAGTCAAAGAATCACTGTGTGTGTGTGTGTGTGTGTGTGTGTGTGTGTGTGTGTGTGTGTGTGTGTGCGCTTGCACGCTTCAGCAGCGCACAGATACCATTCTGTCGGTATCTGTGCTGAAAGAGGAAATGATCTAAAAATAATAATACTGTACTTTAAAAGAGTGAATGTGTATGCCACAAAGGGGCCGTGTTTGTTTGGGTCCATTTGAACTAAACAGATCTACAGAGCAGAGCTACACTCTGCGCATGTATGGTAGGTGCTAACCATGATGGGGGTTGTAGTCCATTTTCAGTATTTCAGCAAGCATAGGCGGCTACAAGGCATCAAGCAGCTGTTCATCCAAAAAAAGGACATTTCTAGAGCAATTTATATTAAAAAAAAAAAAATCTCAAAGTAATAAATCAAGCCTGTGATGTGTTAGCTGATTTCTCACAAGCAGACTCAAAGATACATTTGCTGCCATGACAGACGTTACACTCTCTAGGTCCCCGTCTTCTACAGTCTATGTCACAAACACACCTCGATAATCTCCAGCATTTCCATACGAGTGATCTTTCCATCTCCGTCCAGATCATACATGTTGAAGGCCCAGTTGAGTTTCTGCTCGAAGCTTCCCCTAGACGTGATGGACAAC
Organism: Neostethus bicornis; assembly: GCA_902685375.1. NCBI lineage: Eukaryota > Metazoa > Chordata > Actinopteri > Atheriniformes > Phallostethidae > Neostethus > Neostethus bicornis. The sequence continues at coordinate 5,809,619 of LR738551.1, read as the reverse complement.
GCACAGATGAACTCCCTGAAGTCGATAGTCCCATCACCATTTTTGTCAAACGTCCGGAATGCGTGCTGGGCGAACTTGGAGGCATCGCCATACGGAAAGAACTGTCGTGGAAGAAACAAAGTGGATAAAAAGTTTTAAAAAAAAACTTCTTTTTCTTCTGCATACTTTTTTGGTGGGGCAGTTACGAGGTGTGGTTGTAGCTTCACGGCTCGATTGTTGCTAGTTCAAGTTCCAGCTGGCATGAGTTTCTCTGGCTAAAGAGGAGCCATAGGGGATGGTTCAGAAATCTGGTTAGGATGACGCCTGAACGCCCTCACTGGTGAGGTTCAGGGTATGTCACTTTGGGAGAATACTCAGGACCCAATGCAACTAGAGGGACTATGTCTCGTAGCTTGCCTACGAATGCTTCTGGTCTTTAAAAATGTGCTTTAAGATGTGGCCAAGCTGAGGGAAGTTTAGGCTTCCCCAGTAAGTCTGCTGTGCTCAAGGTCCCAGAAAAGCAAGGAGGTTTGGATGTCTGTCTTTTTAAATGGGCCTGTGGACACAGTTAACTTATCCATGGTGTGCCCAACCACTCGTCAGATCCTACGTGAAAAAGCTTCATAAAATAACACCCTTAACCAGGAGAGTTATATACTCCATTATTAAGGTAAGGAGCGTTGTGCAAATTACTCATCCCTTGGCTTACATAAATAAACATGGTACCTTTTGCAAGCTTAGAATTAGAAAATAAAGTATAGAAGTACTTTAATTCGGTTACACTTCCATTTTTGATCATGTAAAAAAAAAACTCTTGCCTCCTCTGCATGTGCACAACTCTGCACTTATCTAATTTGAGGCTACAAATAAGGTGGTAAGCACATCAAGTCAGAAAACTAGCACGTCATTTATACTTAATTTAAACGAAGGAATGAAGCATGAGCCGAGTATGTACTCTAAACACTTTCTGTTTATGTTAGAATGGGGCATTATTGGCAAAGAGCGTCTTGGCAGCAAGATAAATTCTTAACACTATAAGTGGGGGATTCCAAATGACTAAAATATGCATGAATTGAAAAGAAAACCACATTTGTTATGTTTTGGTTGGGATGTTCAAACATGATGGAAACCTTCAAAAATGGATTTTGCACAGATATCGCTTCTTGTTTTAACACTGGACACATTGTGAGAATATGTTGGTCAAACAACAAGGATAATCCAATAATAATAATAAATTAACTTTCGGAATTTTGCTTTGGAATTTTGTCCCCATTTGATGCCACTCTTAGATTCAGTGTTGCACATTAACGCTACACATAATTTCTAAAGCACATAATGATTAAATAAGTAGGTCAAATTGTATTGTTTGATCATCTAAGTTACCAAAAATGAATAAACTGTCGGTTCCACACCTAAAATTACTATCGTGTGTGCACTAAATAGACAAATAGGTAAGGTTAATTGTTATGTTTCATAACTTGAATGATGACATAATTAAGTTTAGAGTTTTGTTTCTTGTTTCTGACGTAGCACTTTATTTTTAGGAATGACACTTTTATTGTTTTTTTTTTTTGTTTTTTTTTTTTTTTTTTTTTAGGTTTTAACCACTGAATTATTCATTGTTTAATATTGGAGCTATTATTTTGTCAACCTTGATCAATAAATTATTTTAAAAATATTTTATTAGTCACAAATATTGAGCAAAAACTTTTTTATCCTCTAATTGGACTTTCTTCGTACCTTCGGTACTAGCATCAAAAACAATTGGACAGGCTCTAAGTTTCGAGCAATCAAATCATTTATAAAAATGATTTAACATTATATTCTGAAAGCATTTTTGAAAAAAAAAAACAAAGTTAAATGATTTATTTAAATCATTCAATGGAAAAAAAATATATAACTTGTGATTATTAACTTATTGATAATGTTGCTTATTCTGATAATAATAAAGCTTTGTGGAAAAAGCTTCCCAGCTAACAATTTAACGCCTCGCCCCGCGAGGCGCTCGGGGGGCATCCTAACCAGATGCCCGAACCACCCCATCTGGCTCCTCTCAACCTGGAGGAGGAGCGGCTCGACACCGAGCTCCTCCCGGATGGCAGAGCTCCTCACCCAATCTCTGGGAGAGAGCCCAGCCACCCTGCAGAGAAAGCTCATTTCGGCCGCTTGTACCCGCGATCTCATTCTTTCGGTCACCACCCACAGCTGGTGACCATAGGTGAGGGTAGGAACGTAGATCGACTTGTAAATAGAGAGCTTTCCTTTTCGGCTCAGCTCTCTCTTTACCACGACGGACCGATGCAGCGTCCTAGCACCTCCCCAGAACGTTCTGGGAACGTTCTGGGGAGGTTTTTCAAAGGTTAGCAGAATGTTCCTGAGAGGTTCAAATGGAAAGTTTTGCCAAGGTTGCTAAACGTTATTTTTTGGTTTTCAGAACATTCCTCTAACCTTAATTTTAACCATAACGTTTGGAATTTGGTTCTCTCAATGTTCTGGGAAGATTAGGTTCCAACATAACCACCAACTAACGTTTAGTGAACGTTAGTTTTTGGTTAGTTTGAAGCAAACCTTTAGAGAACGTCAGGCTAACGTTCCTTGGAGGTTCTCTGTTTGCTGAGTTGGGAGTATTTTAAATATTATACACAGCTTATTCAAAAGGATTGTTTTTATTTAGTTAAATAATGGTGTATTTTAGCCATTTATCCATTTTCTGAACCACTTGTCCAAATCACATGAAGAGCGGGTACTGAGTAGGTCACCACTCTAAACCCTGTTGTATTTCAACTAAAAGTAATTAAAGAAGAAAGAACTCGATAGTTTTTCTTTGCTCTCACCTTCACATACAGCTGCTGAAACTCCTCCAGGTTAAGAATACCGGAAGGGCAATCTTTCAGAAAACCTTTGTACCACTGCTTCAGCTCTGCCTCGTTAAACTCTGTATTCTTCGTCAAGTCATCCAGCACCTCAGGAGCTAGCTTGCTGTTGTGTTTCCCCATGATGTGTCTCTTCTCTGCAGGAGAGGATGGACAAAGAAAGAGTGTCGGAGTTAGCACACGGGAGGTGCGAGATGCAATAAAAAAAAAAAAAAACAGCTTCTGTGTTGATGAAAAGAAAAAAAATCTTCTGAGAACAAATAATTTGTCGTGCATGGATGCACCTAAGAAAGTATCTGTTGTATAATTGGTCAAAATATCCAGCAACTTTCTTACTAATGTACTATTTAGCTCTTGAAAATAATTGAACGTGTAAAAATAAAATAACACACCTATCCGCCATAACCTCAGAACCACCACCACAGGAAGTGAAAAACAGTAATTCATTTGTTACACAACCACCTGGATAGCAGCATGTGGATATTATGGATTTAAAAACCACTAACCCAATGCTTAGACTAACTTTAAAACATGGATGTTAAACTGTACCTGAAACTCTAGAGAAACTCTGGGTTTCTGCCACTAAAATAAAAGCCTTAAGAGTTACTGCCAAAGTCGATGAAAAAAAGCTACCATATTTTTCTGCCAGCCAGTTGGTGCAGGTTAACAAACTAACATAACCAACGGGAACTTGATTATAAGGTTTTCATAATGACTAGAGTTCCAATGTCCTCTGCTCCGCCTCTTAAAGTGACAGAGTCTGACAAGACTTTAGAGTTTAAACAGAACCTTTAAACCAGTACTTCTGGATTAAAACAGTGACCCGGATCCCCTTTAAAATGTATTAATACTTCATTTTTTCATTGTGGATGCTTCCTAAAATCTTCATCACATCCATCCATAACTTTTTTACTTAACTTTACACACACACACACACTCGAACACTTCCCATTACATTACCATTTTTGTGGAGGTAATTAGAATTTTTTTTCCCCAAAATATATTTAAAATGACTAAAATTATTACACAGCTTTTGTTTGGGCACACTGCCAGACCAGGATCTGAAGACCTTCTATTCAAAAGAGTTCTTTTAAAAACGAGACCTCACTCGCTCCCCCAACAAACTTTCCCACAACAACTCGATCAAAGTGATGAATGGACGCAGTCCACGGTACATTCGGGTTTTCAATCCTGGGAGAAAATGTCTCTTGCAGAAAGCCTTGTTGACACTTTTGACATTTTTTTAAATTCTGTTAGATTGACAAACTGATTGGGGCAGCATTCTGTCATGATTTCCTCTCCTGCCGCCAGAGGGAAGCCCTGGATGTTCCTAACCAGTCTGATTAGAATCACCTGAGGATGATTCCTGATTCCACACATCTGTGCACCCTGCCATCTATTTAACGGCATTCACTCCGAACTTCCCTGTCGGGTCATTACCATCCCTTCCAATCACGTCTCCCTGGTTGCCTGACCAAATACACATTCTTTTTGCCATGCCACTGAAACTTTATTCTTCTTTCCACAGTATTAATGGACTGCCAAATTCAAATAAAACATGTTTTCTTTCTGCAATTGGGTCCTCCTCTTTCCACCTGCACACCGCTTCATGACACATTCGCAATAATTAGGACGTAGTGTGAGTCTGTCGTAATAATGCAAGAGCTAAGAAAAATTTCAAAATGTTCAATTTAGCAGTTGAGCAACATTCCTACTCTCACTTATGGCCTTAAACTGGCCGGGATGGGCTCCGGCACCCCCCGCTACCCTGAAAGGGACAGACGGATAAGAAGATGACTGACTGACTTATGGTCGCCAGCAGTGAGTGGTAACCGAAAAAGCAAAATTCTGGGTTTAAGTAGCCAAGAGGACCTTCGTCCACAGAGTGGCCAGTATCTTACTCAGAAATAGCGTGAAGGGTTCTGTCATCTGTGAGGAGTAGAGCTGTTGCTTCTCCGCATGGAGACAAGCAAGATGGGGTGGACTGGTTAAGATACTTTGCAGGTGAGGTATTCCAAACGCGTCTCGTCGGCAGAAAACTGAAAGGCACAATGAGCTATTTCTTGGAGCTGGCCAGGGAATGCCTAGAGATCCTCTTGAATGACCAAGAGGATGTATCTAGGGTGACGGAACTCTGAGCTTCCCTACTTAATCTGTAACCAGGCCACGGCACAGTGGAAGACAATGGTGTGGTATGCAACAATCCTTCAAGCATTTTTAATGAACACATGCTTCAGGTTAATGAGTTGTTAGCAGTGTGTCCACTAGAAGGTAGTGTGGAGCTCGTCTATGAGATGGTTCTAGGCAAAAGCAAACGATAACAGATGAACAAAATGACAATGTGCAGAAAGGGGTGAAAATGAAGTTGCTCCCGTGTGAAAGCCAGTCTTAACATGATGCTCAGGGCTTTAACATACTTGTTAAATGTGGCTTCTCAGCTGAACAACTACATTGGCTAATGGCTCCAGAGATGTTCACAATAAATGTCACTGTGCCACAAGAGTCACAAGCTGATTTTTTTTTAAGGTCAGTAAGAGATGTGCTACACTTTAAAAAAGGAAATACAGTAAGTTGGAAGTGTGTGTGGCATGTTGTTTTCTTCTCTGCTGTTTCAACCATAGCTGAAGAATGCTTAACCCTAACGGATTCTACAAGTCTTTCTTTTTTGTTTCAAATGCTATCCTACAAAAAAAGTTGAGAACAAACTTGTTATTGATCTATTGATTCAAAACAGTTGTATTGTTGTATCTGCAAAACTACCTGCACCGCATCTGCTCAGGAAAAGATCCATTATGGTAAAGATAGAAAGGAAGATCTTCTAAAGCTGACTGCACAGCAGTTCTGTGAATATTGGGCAGGCGTTACATCCAACATTGGTCTTTTTAGGCATTTTCCGCTTTGTATCTCCAACCATAAAAATATGCTTGTATAGTTGAAACTAGGGCTGAAACAACTAATCAAATTAGTCGATTATAATCGATTATTGAAATAGTTGTCAACTAATTTATTCATCGATTAATCGTTTAGAAAGTTTTTGCTGTCAACTGTGCTTAATATTACACAACTTGATTCTTTTTTGTGTATTTTTACTCATGTTAACCTCGGCCATTTTTGTTTGGTACTATACCTCTGAACAAGGTTAAATTTGCAAATCTAAAACTGTTAACGATTTCTTGTTTTTAAATGTGATCCTGGATGGTCAACAGTTTACATTTTATGTTTTTTTTAGCCAGTACTATAAAACACATTTTATGGGTGCTCGTGATTTACCTTTACTGTATACAGTAAGTAGATTTATTATTTTATATTTGCTGTAGAAATGGTAATATTCTCCCTCTTTATTTCACAGAAAGATTAACATTTTTACTTATTAGAATGAGCCCAACGTGTTGTTTCAGTGGTTATGAGTTTTGTTTTGCATAACTACATTCAATAAAATGCCAAAAATTTATTATTTATTAAGTTGCCAATTTTACCCGATTAATCGATTAATCTAGTCAATAATCGCCAGATTAATCGATCATCAAAATAATTGTTAGTTGCAGCCCTAGTTGAAACCAGGACGTTTAAGTGACACTGACTACTCCTTCAATACATAAAAATACGGCACAAAGCTTTACCCACCAGTCTCAACAAAATGTTTGTCTTTTTGTTTTGCCTCAATGTCTCCCATGTGCACATTTGAAAGATTCCTAAACCTTTGGTGATTTGGTGGCTCAACCAAAACTAGTCTTGCAATGTTCGAGTAATCGAACAGGTTTTTGAAATAACTGAATTGCATGCATCTTGCTTTGTACAAGCATGTACAAGCAAATATTACTGCATATTGAATTGAATTTAAAATACTTTATTTATTCCCAAAGGTAAACTTGAGTGCTGCAGTGCAAAACTGAGAATAGAGAATCAAAACAGAGAACCAAAGAAGAACTCTGTTACCATGACAGCAACGATTGTTGCATTATGAATACAGACAGTGACCACTGACAAAAGTTGACAGTTGAAAGCGGTTGTTGATTTTTGAAGGACCACAAAAAGCTAGCCGTTAATAACTGTCAGTGTAGTAGATGAACTAGGAAGGAGTGTGTATGAAGCTATTGAAGGAGCTGTCTTGGAATAAATGCATATTTTAACTCTACCCTGAGTGTGGTCTCCCTCCGAAACAAAACCTGCAAAGAAATCTGTTTGTTACCACTCGGCCACCGGTAAAAAACTGGCGTTGTCGGCAGGATTTGAACCTGCCGACAGCACCAGTTTCTTACTTGTATGCCGACAACGCCAGTTTCGGCATAAAACTGGTTGAAGTTTTCTTGAAGTTTCTTACTTTAATGCCGACAACGCCAGTTTCGGCATAAAACTGGTTGAAGTTTTCTTGAAGTCTCTTACTTTAATGCCGACAACGCCAGTTTCCGACTGGCGTTTCCAACTGCCGACAATGCCAGTTTTTTACCGGTGGCCGAGTGGTAACAAACCCACAATAAGAAGAAATCAACAATCAAACAATAAAAAACTTATTAACATAAGCACATGGACTTTTTTCTTAAAACTGTTGCGAATGGCACGTAATTACAGGTTTGAAAGTGAAAGATTGAATAGTTTGATAGAGGATGGCAGAAATGATTTTCTGTACCGTTCCTTTGAGCAGTGGGGTTGCAGGAGTCTTTTACTGAAGCTGCTCTTGAGATACTCCACAGATTAATGAGTGGGTGGGAGGGATTTAACATGATTGATGACAGTTTTGCTTTCATTCTGTCACTTGCCACCTCCTCCACGCAGGCGAGTGAAGATATAGACATGATGAGGAAAGATTCTGCCAGACAAATATAGTATGCAGTTGCAAACAGCAGCAAACAGGAAGTGTGGTCAGGGTTTAAGGTGTTTTGATTTTCCTTCCTCATGTTCTCCCTTCATTCTGGTGATTGCCAGCTCCCTTCCTAATGTGTCACGCGTATGTGTTATTGTTTCTCCTGCCTGTCTGTATATAATGTGTGTCTCATCTTTGATTCGTCACCACGTTGTCTGATGTCTTCTTTAGACTACAATAATAATAATGATGAGTAATGCATTGAACTTATATAGCGCTTTTCTAGATACTCATCAGAAGCAACTGGGGGTTCAGTGTCTTGCTCAAGGACACCTCAGCATGCACTCTGGGTGGGGGACCTTCCGGTTACGGGACGGTCACCCTACCAACCGAGCCATCCTTCCCCCACTACAGGTTGTCTTTGTTGTTTATTCTTGGGATATTTAGTGACTGACCTAAGAACTTTGTTTTTGGAGATCTTTTGATCAGAAATCCTTCTGTTTTTGTTGAAACTGCATGCTGTCATGCACTGGTGTCCGCAACCTTGCACCCAAGTTTGTAAGATTTTCCGCAGGTTTCCAGTTCTGCAGAAATCTGTACAAAAAAATTTTATCGGCAGAATAGTTTGACACTCAGTGTAGACCAGGGCTGCCTATTAAGTCGATCGCGATCGACTGGTCGATGGCAAAGGCATTATGGGTAGATTGCATGGCATTGAAAAACAGTTAAAAAAAAAAAAAAACTTTTAAAAAAAGTGTCAATCTAGCGGCTTTTCTGCTGTTACTGGAGATTTTTGGAGTCTGTGACGTGAAATCACGTTGTTGAGCCTGTAATCAATAAGCAGCCTGCAGTGCTGCTGGGGCCCCTCCCCTCGCAAAGTGCTGTGAGTGTGTGCGTAGCAAATTGTGTTGTAGGTGTAGTTACAGCAGGCTGGAAACGATCTGTGAGGTTTGCGATGGTAACACGGGACTGGTAGATCTCAGGAGGTTTGATATTTGTAAAGTAGATCTTGGGACTAAAAAGGTTGGGCACCTCTGGTGTAGTTTTCCATTCCGTCATCTTCCGCTTGTTCCAGGGTCGGGTCGCGGAGGCAACACCCTCAAGCGGGCAGCCCAGGCCTCTCTCTCCCCGGCCGCATCCTCTAGCTCACCTGGAAGGATCCCAAGTCGTTCCCCGGCCAGCTGTGAGACATAGTCTCTCCAGCGGGTCCGGGGTCTGCCCGTTGGTCTCGTCCCGGTGGGACGTGCCCGAAACACCTCGCCCGCAAGGCGCTCGGGGGGCATCCTGACCAGATGCCCGAACCACCCCATCTGGCTCCTCTCAACCTGGAGGAGGAGCGGCTCGACGCCGAGCCCGGCACCGAGGGTGGTGGTCCCTCTTTATAAGAAGGGGGATCGTAAGTTGTGCTCCAACTACCGAGGGATCACACTCCTCAGCCTCCCTGGGAAGGTCTATTCGGGAGTACTGGAGAGGAGGGTCCGTCGGATTGTCGAGTCTCGGATTGAAGAGGAGCAGTGTGGTTTCCGTCCCGGACGTGGAACTACGGACCAGCTCTATACCCTCTGGTGTAGTTTCTAAATTTGGGTGGAGACGGTGGCTGCGTGGTTAGCGCGTTCGCCCGCGGACCGGAAGGTCGTGGGTTTGCGTCCCACGGAGAGCACGTCTAGGGTCCTTGGAGAAGACACCTAACTCCCGCTTCTCCCACCATTGGCGCCGTTGAAGGGCAGCCTGCTGCGGTGTAAGGAGTGCAGCAAACAAATTTCCCCGGTGAGGGATGAATAGAGTAATTCAAAATAACAAAAAAATTATTCAATTTTAGAGCTTAAGGAATGGAATTGAGACTTCACCAAACAATCTGTTCGGCTAACCAAATTGAAAGCCCCCAGAAAATGTGGAAAAATCAAACATTTTGCTGTTATTTTGCCAAAAAGAAAACATTCTAATGTATTCTAATGTATCATTTACCTAATCATTTAAGGTTTTGCCTGAATTTATTTTACATGTTGAAACACTTTGTTGTTTTAGTGCAATGTGGCCGCTTCGTTTTCGAAATTATATCGTTTCCTGCAGTCCAATCAACGCATTGTGTTTAGCTGATTGGTTGTTTATACAATAGACCAGAGGGGGCCAATTACACCCACCTGGCTACCAGCCTCGTTTTAATGTACCTACTTAAAATCCCATGATCATTTTTTCCGACCTGGAGGCAAAACAGAAGGAGCTTATTTTTGTCATTTTTGGAGAAATAAATACCATAAAACTGTAAAACATAGTTGAATCTGTTTTGATAACATACACAAAACTGTCGAGTTTTTTTCTTTATGCTATTTTTTTCATGAAGGATTGAATAGTAAGAGGGTTTAAACAAGAAAAAAAAAATCTTTACAGTGTGTAGTGAGTGGTTTTGCACTCTTTAAACATCTGTTATACTTGCAGGGGAAAAGCCGCCTGTTCCGCAAATGAATCTATTGGGATAGGTTTTCTTTAGAATGTAAACATGAACCCACTTAAGCTTTAACATAGATATAAAAAAAGCTGCTGAGATAATTACAATTGTTAGTTATATCATCAGAGAACAAGGGGCTGACCAAAACAAGAATAAGTCAATGGCAAAAGACATCGAGCAACACGGCTCCACCTGAAATTTACTAGTTTCTCTATAGTTGGTATCACATCACTGTTAGCAGTTAAAATTGTCATTATCCCCTCTCCTGCTGCCAGAAGGAGCCCTGGATGTTTCTTGTCAACCTGATTGGGGTCACCTGAGAATGATTACAGATTCTACACATCTGTGCACACTGCCAGCTATTTAAGGGCAATCACCCTGGACTTCACCCTGAAACTTTGCTTTTCTTTCCACAGTATTAATGGACTACCAAATTAAAAAAAAAAAAAACATTTCTTCTGTCTGCAATTGGGTCCTCCTCTGTCCACCTGCATTCCGCTTCATGACAAAAATCCCTTTACTTGTTTGGAAGATATCGTGTTTCTCTTGTTATGGAAACATAGGCCCTATGGAATTCACATCCCACTGAACTGAAAAGTTTTATCAGAGCGTAATTTGTGTACCTCGAAGCTTAAGATTTGCTTAAAAAATTAACCAAAACTCATCGGTCTGATGGGATCCGTAAAAAGTGTAAAGAATAGTATTACTTCAATGTAAATATCAAAACTTTACAGTAAATATGAGATCTTAACTGTTAATACCTCAACTTCAACTGCTTTTTTTGTTTGCTCAGGTTTTTTTTTGTGTGTGGGAAGTTGGTTTTACTGTAGGAAACATCCCAACCAGGGACATGAGATGAAAACTAGCCAATACTGGCCAAATTCTAGTCAAATACAAGCCAAAACGAGCCAAATACTAGCCAAAAACAAGCCAATACTGGCCAAATACTAGCCAAATACTAGCCAATACTAGCCAAATACAAGCCAAATACTAGCCAATACTAGCCAAATACTAGCCAATACTAGCCAAATACTAGCCAAATACTAGCCAATACTAGCCAAATACTAGCCAATACTAGCCAAATACTAGCCAAAACTAACCAATACTCAGCTGCATCATTTGTGTGCATCTTTGTTTGACAGCATTGTTTCCGTCTAATAAATGAATAAAATAAATCAAGTTCCACGGACAGAAGAACGTCGAGCCGCATTGCTTCGTGCCTCTTCTATATTGAACATGGAATCACAGACATGGGGATTCACACCCCCATCACAGGTCTTACTTCCTTGTAAGCTAAATTATGCTTACGAATTTCAGCCACCTTCTTAACCGATTATCCTTAACAGAGTCGTGGGAGGTGCCACAACCTATCCCAGCTGACTACAGGTGAAAGGCAGGGTACACTCCGAACAGATTGGCAGTCTGTTGTAGGGCCACACACAGATAGTCATTCACACACACACGTTCTTAGGGGCAATTTCACGGTGGCCAATCAACCTAACATGCATGTTTTTGAAGGATGGGTGGAGACCGGAGTCTCGGAGTAAACCTACGCGTACAACACGCAAACTCCACACAGAATGAGCAGCGATTCAAGCCCTCTCCCCACCCAGGACTCAAAGCCCGACCTTTGTGCTGTGAGACCAGCGTACAGTGCGTTTAGAAATTTCTCCAGATTATTTTACACATCACAGGAACATCACACAGCAGGAATGACTTCATATGACTAGTTGTTCTTTTGTAAACGTAATTACCAGAAAATAGGGCTTCATTTACTTGGTTTGTAGCAGAAATTCCTTTTCTAACACCAATCAGCAAGCAAATGTCTGAAAGCCTTTAACATAACGATGTGTATGGAACATCTCGATGACACGGTCACCGGCCTTTTCCTGAGTGACTTATATGCATAATCGCTCTGTTAGCAGAGGGCCCTGATGTCATCCCTGCAGTGTTAGCCATAAAACATCCCATTACCCAGCATCATCTCACACATACACCACATGCTGGTGGCCACTGCAGTGCCTTCATGACGCCAGCTCTGACTCATAGTCTGGTCTGACAGCTTTCCCAATTTGACACCGAGCGGCTACAAAACCTAATGGTGTGAGGGCAGTTTAGTCCTGAAATATGCTCCTGTTGTACTTCATCCTGAATGAGTCATGTAAGCAGAGGTGACAAAACCCCGAATCACTATAAACTGTGGAATCATTAAGGATGCCGCATTCCTGCCACAGTGACAGAGGTAGGATAAAAAAAAAGAAGAAATAATATTATCAGACGTGTTGTTGACACAGGACTTTTTTTTTTTTTTTGCTCAAAAGGTAAATCACTGTCTAAGCTCAAACTAACTTCTAAAAAAGGTACTGTTATGGAAGAAAATTTTGTTTTATTAATGCGTCGATGCCGGTATCAGGTGTCAGGCCAATGCAAAAAAAAAAAACGCTGCCCCGGGCGGTTGCCTCCTGCGGTGTCTCCTGTTGTTTTAGAGTTTGGTCGTCTATTTTTGCATTTTTTCACCAAAATTTCACTCGCAATTTTTTTCCCAATTTTGTCTGTTTGTCCCGTCTGGAGATTGTTATGGCTCCCTCCCCCACCACCAGAAGGAGCCATAGACCATCTCACCTTTTCCCCAATCCCACCTAATCTGGATCACCTGCGCATCATTCACCCTGGCAGCCTCGCCCCATTCCTTCTCAGGTCTTCATGCCTTCCTGCCTTGGCTGACTCCTGACCCAACAGATATCCTTTTTAAACTGAGAAAAACTTCTTGAAAACTTTACTGATCCTTTTTGACTCTTGTTCCTTTGCTTACAGCCTTGCTGATACCTTGGTTAAATAAATCTTGTTTGATGTCCTGCATTTGGGTCCTCCTCCTTCCACATCACAACAGAGAAGTGACTTTGTGCACTCTTTGGACATCACTTTGAACTGCATTGGTTTACTTTGGATGGCTTTGTTTGTTGTCAACCGGTATTCCAGACTGGCAGCTGTTCAGACGTCCTATTTTACATCATGTCAGCGGACCAGGAAGGATCACTGGAAGGTCGAGGACATCGAGGTGTTTGCACTGCAGCATCAAGTTTCCCTTTAGGGATTAATAAAGTATTTTCAATTCTATATAGACAGTTCTTGAAATGCCTTGGTTCCATGCAAGTCGCCTCTTAAATGTAATCATATAATGACGAATAGTCCACTCTGATTGGCTGCACTGAGTCCATTATAGAATGATGGACACCTTTGAAAGATGTTTTGGTTAAATAACCTCAGTACTCTGTATTATTGCGCACTCCAAAATGCTGGCTTGTAACCATAAAAACAGCATTCAAAACAAATATTACCAATAGTTATTATGGTTATTTATCTTTTAAGTCAGGAGAGTGAGGAGGTCGGTACTCGGATTTGGCGAGTACCCAACTTAAAGTAACCATATTCGTATCGATTTTGAAAAGATGGTAAATTTGTAACTTTGTCATGTTACGATCAGAAAGAGGTCTTCCATACTGTACCAATGCTTTTTCAGTTTGGATTTCTCCTGAAATATTCTGGCTTTCTTGTTTAGCTTTCTTTTCTGTTCCGTTATCTTTCGCTTTATTGGGGACCTGCTGTGATACATAGCCTCTCCAGGTGCCTCGGGGGCATGCTTCTGGGTCTCATCTTGGTAGGATGTTCCCAGAACACCTCACCAGCGAGTTGTCCAGGAGACATCCAAACCAGATGCCTGAACTACTCCCCTTGGCTTCTCTTGAACTGGAGGATCAATGGCTCAGTTTCGAGCAGCCATTCTGTGAAGGAAACTCATTTCAGCCGCTTGTATCCGCAGTCTCGTTCTTTCGGTCACCACCCACAGCTGGCGACCATAGGTGAGGGTAGGAACGTAGATCTACTGTTAAATCGAGTGCTTCCATTTTTTATTTCAGCTGTTTCTCCGCCACAACGGATCGATGCTGGGTCGTAATTATTGCGAACGCTACACGAGTCCATCTGTTGATCTCCTGCCCCCTTCTTCCCTCACTCGAGAACACACTTGTTTAACTTTTAATAAGCAAATTATTAGGGTTTAAAAATTAAAAGTAAAATTAAGTCAAAAGTCTAAATTGACATTTTTATACTTTAAATAGTCAAAAAAAAGTTTTTTTGGGAGTTAAAAATGTCGATGTGTTTCACATATTTAGCATATGCTTTGTTATCTAAGTAAATTCCTCCACCAGGCAAAACCATTGATTGGCTTTGCAATTCACTGTTGGCGAGTCCAATGACATATTTAACACCCCATTAATTTTAACACACACATACACACACTGTCAGCTTACCGCACTACCTCAAAGCACAAATTTACTTTACGGCCTGTAATATATAGACTCTAAAATAAGAGTGATAAAGGAGATCAAAGGGCTCAGAGACACGAGATAATGGGACTCTATGGGAAAATATTAGAGTAAGATCATTGTTTAATCTGACTTTATAGCTCTGAGGTAGACAGAAAGACTGAACAGAGAGGCCAAATGAGACCGAGATGCTAATGAAAAGAGTCATATTTTAGACGGCTAGCTCTTGTGGAAAACGATCCCAATGGGGGTTCATTAAAATAAAGGAGTGGGTTTCACTGAGTCTGAACGAGCCTCGACACATCTTCATATAAACTGTCTGACCAAGCTGTGATGAGTGAGTGTGTCAGGCTAGTTCGTTAGTAATACGGTATGTTTGATGAAGTGGTAAAAGATGTTCAAGCGACGGAGGCCATATTGCTGAAGTAAACACGTTCCAAAATTTCTTGCTCGATGAGAGCTGATAAATGAGATGAATGTTACTCATAAAGATTTCCAGACTCTTAGATCATTTATAAAAGACAATCTCAACAAATTCCCAAAATAGCACTTGTTTACCTATTAAAGTTCCGTTCCATTCCGTTGTCTTCTGCTTATACTGGGGTTGGGTCGCATAGGCAACATGCTCAGACGGGAAGCCCAGGCTTGTCTAACCCCGGCTGCATCCTCCAACTCACCCGTAAAGATCCCAAGTCGTTCCCCGGCCAACTGTGAGACATGGTCTCACCAGCAGGTCCGGGGTATGCCTCTTGGTCTCCTACCAGTGGGATGTGCCCGAAATACCTCACTAAAGTTATCCAAACAAAGACACTAAAAGTGATTGAATGCTATGAGCTGGAACCAGTGTACTAAAGTCTTCTTCTAATTTCGGCATTTCCCTTCAGGGGTTGCCACATCAAGTCAGTTTCCTCCATCTAACCCTATCTCCTGCATCTTCTTCGGTCAAACCAACTATCTTCATGTCTTCCTTCACTGTATCCATGAACCTCCTCTATGGTCTTCCTCTAGTCCTCTTTCCTGGTGGTTCCAAATCCAGCATCCTTCTTCTGATGTACTCTCTCTCTCTCCTCTGTACATGTCCAAACCATCTCAGTCTGGCCTCTCTGACTTTATCGCCAAAACCATTTTACTGAAGTACCACATGGTTTCGATTAAAACAAAAGAAACCTGTTCAAATAAATAACAAATACCACGTGTCAAACATTGTCCCTGTCGATGTATTCATTTAACTTGAAGAAGAAAATAGCTGGGTCAGAATGATCATACTTATTGGCCTGAGTTGAACACGACCCAGAAAGGAAAAACATGTCCCCTCTGAAGGGAAATGATTAGCTGGCAAAAGCTGTAATTAAGTTGGAAAGAGAGTAAAAACGGGAAGCCGGGCTTTCCATTCGCTGCCACCACCGACAGCACTTGGACATGTTTGTTATCTGTGTGCAGCAGTAATAACCTTTGTGAGAGTGGAAAAAGTACAAAAGATACGATAGAGGAACAATCAATAGGATACCAGTCCAATACCCGCTCTGCTGTCCACTGATATGTGACGTGAGTGCATGTGTGGGTTTGAGCTGGACAATGAAGGAGGGGATACATGGACACAGTTCACCATTTAAACAAGAAGCTGGGAGATTATTATCAGGACTGTTTAACAAATAAATTAAAACTTGATTTTTAAAATAACTCAGTAATAATTAAAAAGGATGTACCAAAGGAAAAAAATTGACAGCCAAAATTGAAACTGTCATATGCTTACCCAGTATCTGAATGAGATCTCTTTAAATTATAAGAGCTTAAAACAAAGCACTGATTTAAGTTAAAAATCCATATTTTTGGATTTTTAACTTTTTATGAACTCCGCCTTTTGTTCAAAGTTAGCCGGCATAGGCTTTGGCATTCGAAAGACGCTGAGAGGAAAAACAGTCAGAAAATGAATGGATCCCTTTTGAGGTGGTCTAAATTTGTCCTAACTAAAAGTGGTGACGAAATGTCATTCAAACTCATCCGAAAAACGTTTCGATATTGTTGCCTGGCCATTGAAAAAGTCGCCACCTAGATTTAACTCAGCAAACACGTAATGACCCTCATGCGTCTTGTATCTCGTATTTGGAGAAAGACAATAAACACAACAAGCACAGTGTCAATGACTCAATGTGTTTTTTTATACCACTGAATTTAACAAATTCTTACTGCTTCGCTTCACCATCTTGCTTTTTATCCATTGGCTTGAAAATAACAAGTGACAGGAATGAATAATTTTTAATGAAAATCAAATCCTTTTACGCTATTGTTCGTATCAAAATTTAACAGCAAAAAACTATGTTCTGGATTCTCGGCCCCTCCTGCATTGACCGATTACTCTATGAATGATTATCTTTTGGTAAAAAACTGGTAACTAACTCTTTAGTTACAATGAGTCAGTTCTTAAAGAGGTTTGGAAAAAATTCTCTTTATGGAGGAAGAAATCTTAGGAAATAAAATCCTATAAAATTAGGAAACTTACCGACATAATAACCTCCTAGAAACTACACTTATACACAACCTTCTCACTTGGATGAAGCAAAACAGTATTCAGACAATCTTTTTTTTTATTATTCTTCTCCTTTCGGGATCTCCCTTCAGTGGGTGCCACAGCAAGTCAGTTTCTTCTATCTAACCCTATCTGCTGCATCCTCTTTGACCACACTACCCATCTTAATGTCTTCCTCCACTGTATCCATGAACCGCCTTTTTGGTCTTCCTCTAGTCCTCTTTCCTGGTGGTTCCAAACCCAGCATCCTTCTTCCGATGTACTCTCTCCCTCTCCTCTGCACATGTCCAAACCATCTCAGTCTGGCCTCTCTGACTTTATCTCCAAAACCTCTAACATGTGCTGTTCCTCTGATCTTGTCCATCCTGGTCACTCCCAGAGAGATCCTCAGCATCTTCATTTCTGCTGAAGATGCTGAAGATAGAAGAAGAAGATAGATTTTCTAATGAGGGTGAGGTATGGGTGTCATGATTCCCCCGCCTACCACCAGAGGGAGCCCGGGACTTTCCCTTACCTCCCTGATTCGGGACACCTGTAGGTGCTTGACCTGCTGCTTTTTTAAAGGCAGTCTGTCTTGCCCTCTGGGTCGGGTCTTCATCCCCTTCCAGCCAGGTCTTTCCGGCTGCCTGACCAAGACATGCCTATTGAACCTTTATCATGAGACATGTGTTTTTCTCCCACAGTGTTGCTGGACTTTCACGTGAATAAATCTTGTTTATTGTCTTGCATTTGGGTCCTCCTCACCCTTCCTCACCCACACCATGACAATGAGGTTTTGAAAGACTGTCCAACAACTCATTATGATGATAATATATTTTTCTAATATAAAAATTACATGAAGTATTTAAAATAATTTTAATATTATTAAAAGATATTTAACATGTTGTGTTTCACATCATAAAAAAAACACATTTGACATGCTTTAATAACTCATATTGAAATCATTTTTTCACTTCTAGGGTGTGTTTGTCTACCCGTGCTGCACCTTGTCTGTTAGAGTTTTTTGTGTTATCCAAATCTCCATCCATCTCTCTGGAGACGAGGGCAAAGAGGATGCATTGCTATAGAAACGCAGCTCACCTCAGTGCAGCTCAGATGCTAATTTAAAGCCAGGCAGGGTGTAGAGGCGGGAGAGAAAGACGGGGCACAAAAAGACAGCATGTGGATGCTCTTATGAGTCAGTCGCTAACCTTTATCTGCCTGATCCAGAAACAACCTCCCTGATTTACCAGCTTTTTCAAACTGTTGCACACTCACTGTGGTGACGGTGACTCATGTTGGAGTGTTGCACCCTAACACACCTGCAGAGCCTTGTGCTCAGTGACGTTCATGCAACAGTTTTACACACAGGAATACACTCAGTCTCCGGTATGTACAGGATTAAATAAACTGCTGGTTAATAGTTGTTTGGTTAAAAGGCTCAGGTGCAACACCAGAGAAAAACACTTTAAGGAGGAAGTACACCCAGGGACACCAGCATGGTGGGTAGAAGAGCTTAAGAAACATGATGGAGCAGAATGATAATGTCTCTCACTCTAAGTCTGTGTTTATCAGTGTTTATGATTACAGTCTAAAGCAGGGGTGGGGAAACTTTTTGATTCGCGGGCCACATTGAGTTTTAGCAGCCGGACCCGGGGTCGTCAATTTGTTCTCACTACTTTAATTATTGTAAACTTTGGTTAAAATATGCACCAAATTGCAGAAAAATTACTTATTTTTCAAAAAGGTTCTGGGGGGATGCCCCCACTACCCTCTATACCGGCGAGCACCATAGGTGCCGGTTTTGTCTGCCTGACCCCCTTTAGATAATCCTATATTCGCCCCTGGGAACAGGATCAGATGGATGGCATGCTTTGGTAACCGCTAGATTAGACCGATAGAATGGCACGCTACATTTTAAACAAGCACGTTAACTGTTACATCAAGAGTGTTAAATTTCAAATCTCGCGGCGCTAGGTCTGAAATCTAGTGCGATGGCGCTTAAAAATGTACATTTAGCGGCACTAGGTTTGAAATCTAAGCGCTTGATGTAACATGTTGCTTGTTTTAACATCTAACACGCTTGTGTTATGGTTGTGTTGCGTCCGATGGCTTTCCATATCTGTGTAGACTGTTTATTTTGAAAGTGTGCGCATCACGGAGACACACGCATTTTAATGGGAGCAGTGTTGTTGTATTTCTGGCGCCATCTAGTGACGAACATAAAAAATCAAGAAAAATCAAACTGACATGTTTTTTTTTTTTTTTTTAAATTCTAGTTCGGCGGGCCGGATTAAATCGTTTAACGGGCCACATGTGGCCCGCGGGCTGTAGTTTGCCCATGCCTGTTCTAAAGTGACTGATCTATAACTTCACAGCGACGTGAGTAAAATCATTACCTAAAGGTCCAAAATAAATTTTTTCTCCTCTCATTCTGAGCATAAACAATTATAATTTGGGTTTAAGAATTTCCAATACACAATAGTTATGAAATAATTTTGATTTGCAAGGCTTTATTTGCAAGAGTGGAGAAGGCAGCTCAGCTCAGTGGTTAGAGCGTTCGCGCGCGGACCTGAAGTTCGAGGGTTTGCGTAAGACAGAGAACATGTCTAGGGTCCTTGGAGAAGACACCTAACCCCCGCTTCTCCCACCATTGGCGCCGTCGAAGGGCAGCCTGCTGCGGTGTAAGGAGTGCAGCAAACAAATTTCCCCGGTGAGGGATGACTAGAGTAATTCTTTTTTTTTTTTAATCACAGATCAGGAAGTGCACTCAGTCAGTCAGTCAGCTTCTTATCCGTCTATCCCTAACAGGGCGCGTGGGGTGCCGGAGCCCATCCCAGCTGATTCAAGGCGAGAAGCAGGGTACTCTCATTTAGAAATAATCTGTTGTGATGTGGAAGGAGGAGGACCCAAATGCAGGACATCAAAATAAGGTTTATTAACACAATTCAGGAAAGTCCATAAAAGCAAAGTGCACAAAATTAACTCAGGATTTCAAAAGTTCAAACAATAGCAGAGTTCAAACATGGTCAGGCGACCAGGGGGACCAGACTAGAAGCAATGGTAAGACCTGACATGAAAGTCCGGGGTGATTGCCCTGAAATAGATGACAGGGTCCACAGATGTGTGGCATCAGTAATCAATCTCAGGTGTCCCTATCAGGGTGATGAGGAACATCCACGGCGGCAGGG
Source organism: Neostethus bicornis (assembly GCA_902685375.1). NCBI lineage: Eukaryota > Metazoa > Chordata > Actinopteri > Atheriniformes > Phallostethidae > Neostethus > Neostethus bicornis. The sequence goes on along the minus strand of LR738551.1, from coordinate 5,789,498 downwards.
GATCACGACATAATCGTTTTTATTCTTAAAAAATCACCTTTAAATGATTGAAATTGTGTGAAAGTGAGCTGAAAATGGATCATTTCCAAAGACATGTTTATAAATAATAAATCAGATTGATATTGTTGTGAAACAATCGAGCGCGTTGCAAAGTGCTTGCAATTAACCAGCAATCAGTTAACACAATTTTGCTTCCTGGAAATAACGGTTCAGGTTTTGTTGTCATTTGAAAAAAAGATAGTGACAATCATGAAAAATAATTTTATGCTGGCGCATTTTCTCACACTAGGTGCGTCACATGAAAACTGGATTTACCTGTTGAGTTATGGTACCATCTCTATGCTATGGTTGAGATGTGTCTGGTGTCATTTAGAATTCAGTTCCACAATGTTCAGGCTTCGTAAGAGTGCGCTGGTTGCCTTAAATATGTCAATTTGGTTTAGGAATCCTCATGTAGCCCTGCTGGTACCTCATGTTTGGATAAATGCACTGCGTGGTTTGGGAGCCAGATTGTTTATACTCTCGATTATTCATTCAAGGTACAAAATCAACACAGTAGATCTCGAATTAGTAACCTCTGACCGCTACTGTATGGTGGTGTGCAACTGTCAAAATCGGTATCCAACAGGCGCGCAGAGAGCAGAGAAATCTAGAGCAAGGCCAGAGACCCTGAAACATAAAAAAAAGTCATACTGCCACTCCCTTCCATGACTCATACCGCCCATCACATTTGCAAGGGTGGTAGGAGCTGCAGCTCCTGTGTCGACTTGTTCAACCAGAGCTGACACTGCACATACAGATAAGATACCAGGTGCAGACTTCATTGTCTCTAGAGACAGAAGGATGCCAACATTAATTTGAGGAAGCACAGCTCGTTGAAGCTTTCAAAACTCAGTAGCTTATGGTTCTCGATAATGTAACAGTGAGTAAAGTAAAATGGTTTTCTATCCATAATTCTGATTAATTGATTGTAAAGAGAATGAATATGCTTTGTGATCCGGTGAGACAGATTGTAAATATCACAAAGTTTTGTGCCAAATAAAGTACATGAGGACTCCTCCATCGTTCTTTCGTGGATTGGTATTGATGGAAGAGTCAATGGAGACTTATACTCATGTTAGCAAAATGAAAAACGTACATACAGTATATAGATAACTATATAGATTATTTTATAAGACTATTGTGGCCATACCAGCCTGCCAATGCCAGATCCCGTCAGACCTCAGAAGCTAAGCAGGTTGGGCCAGGGCTGTACTTGGATGAGAGACCGCTGGAACCTCAGGTGCCACGGTGGGACGGTTGTTGAGATTAAATTGTCGTTGTATCTCTGTGCAAGACACTTCACCCACGCTGCCTAGTCTGAATGGTGTGTGTGCGATTGGTTGGTAATGGTCAGAAGAGCCGATGGCGCGAAATGGCAGCCTCGCTTCTGTCAGTTTGCCCCAGGGCAGCTGTGGCTACAACAGTAGCTTACCGTTACCCGGTATGGAGTGAATGAATAATGCATATGTGAAGCGTCTTTGAGAGTCCTGAAAAGCGCTATATAAATACAATGCATTATTATTAATAATATAAATTACATTATTCCACAATTTAGGCATATTTACAGTGATTACTCAATACCAGTTATAGATGAACTGATATTATGTGATGCAGGTAGAGGCCTGGTTTCTTTTGGGTTTTTTTATGCCTGGCCGTAAACCTGTTCATGTTCAAAGTTAATCAATAACTGGGATTATTTATTCTCCGTTTCAGAAAAATTATTGTAATTTATTTGCTGATTTGCCTGTTTTCAAGATATTTTTTCCAATATTTTGTCTTTTTTTTCTGTAATTAAAAAAAAAGTATATATTATTTTATGTTTCTGTACAAAAAAAACCTGCTTTGACTTAAAATCACAAAGAATTATATGAAGAGCTGTAAAAAAAAAAAGTTGTGCTTTGCTTATTTACCTTGTGTTTTTCTTATATATATTTTTCATATTTTTATCACCAAATACACAACATGTCATTTTTATTAATAAAGACGGACCCACTTCTACTGACCGCCAGGCTGCATGAGAGTATGAGCTGTTACGATTCTGCACAAGTGGCAGGTATTAGTTCACACAAGCATGTTGTGTCGTTCAGTGTAAAGCCTTACTCTGTGGTCTTGATGGGTGGGAGGCAGTGCCGCCCAGCCACTGGCTCCAGGCGGGACCAGACACATAAAGAGGAGACAGGACATGTTCACACTCACATTCACACCGATGAACAACCAAAAAGGAGCATTTTGAAAGTGTGAAAATCCATTTCAAAGAAATTTTTGAAAGTTCAGCAACAAATCTCCCACAGTTTGATTTTCGTTATGGTGTCACTACAATCTTGTCGGTGAAAATTGAAGATTCAGTATCCTTCTCATCGCGGACGATGCAAGTAATTTGCCTGTCAATCTTCCGCTCCCACGTGGAGGTGTTAATTCCGATCAAGTTAAAGTTGGAGATTGCAGACCAACAAGACCACAACGTCTGCTGACATCCTGCCCTTCTATATTCTCTTATTTCTCACCAACTTCCTCTGTTTCCTCCTTCATATATTTTTCTATGCATATGCTTATCTTGATTTTTCTTCTTCTTTCAGCATTTCCCTTCAGGGGGCGCCACATCAAGTTAGTTTCTTCCATCTAACGCTATCTCCTGCATCTTCTTTGGTCACACCAACTACTTTGTATCTTCATGTCTTCCTTCACTGTATCCATGAACCTCCTCTTTGGTCTTCCTCTAGTCCTCTTTCCTGGTGGTTCCAAATCCAGCATCCTTCTTCCGATGTACTCTCTCTCTCTCCTCTGCACATGTCCAAACCATCTCAGTCTGGCCTCTCTGACTTTAAAACCTCTAACATGTGCTGTTCCTCTGATCCTGTCCATCCTGGTCACTCCCAGAGAGATCCTCAGCATCTTCATCTCTGCTACCTCCATCTCTGTTTCCTGTCTTTTCCTCAGTGACACTGTCTCTAGACCAATCAGCTTGGCCGGTCTCAGCACGGTTTTGTACACTTTTCCTTTCATTTCAACTGAAACTCTTCTATCACACATCACACCTGATACTTTTCTCCACCCGTTCCAGCCTGCCTGCACACGCTTCTTCACCTCTTTTCCACACTCTCCATTGCTCTGGACTGTTGATCCTAAGTACTTAAAATCTTCCACCTTCTTTATCTCTTCTCCCTGTAACCTCACTTTTCCATTTAGATCCCTCTCATTCACACATACAGTATGTACTCCATCCAAACTCAGCATCCGATTCATTCCCTCTGTTGAAATATCTACCATTTAAATTCTGTTACATTATTCACAATTCTGTTCATATTGTAAGATTGGTCATTTAAAGTCTGACAAGCAGGCCGTTTTTTCTGAAAACTGATTAATAGTTATACACCACTTGTGTTTTCCCCCATCGGTGTTCCACACACATTCCCATCTCTGCACCCCAGCATCTGCTTTCCTGAGTAATAGAGCATGTGACAGGAATGAATGAATCAATCTGTTGGCCGACGCACACATACAACCGCTCAAGAAAGCCGCCGTCCTCAAGCGCACACACAAAAACCACTCACACACATTGTGCTGCCGCTGATGCATGAAACAGATGCACACTACACCTGGCCACGGGCTTACAACCAGAATGGAAATGATACATTAAGCCAGCTAAAACACAGACACAAGTGTTTGCGTGTGAACTACCCCTGCATCGCTTAACTATGAATACAAAACAGTCAAATAAATAGAAAGGTAGAGAGGTAGTGGAAAATCATCACAGTATGTTGTGTGTCTGTGGGCATACAGTAAATCCGGCAAATAACAGATCAATAGGTCTTTCCAGCTTCCAGAGAACAGAATGTAGATTTAATAATCAGCTTTCCTATCCAATGAAGCCTGGGGCTATGAGTAACTTTAAACTGTGTAAGTCAAACACTGCTGCAAAGATTAAAGCAATCAATTTAACTTGGAATAAAAAACACCATGTAAAACATCTAACTGGTTAATAACACAATATGGGAATTATAAAAGACTCAAATATGGACTATGTTGAAGGAAAGCGACTAAAAGAATTAATGTAGCGTAATATTCCCAATAGAAGCACATTCTCTAATAAAAGCACACCCCTGTTTTTTATGAAACTTGAATTCAGCAAAGCTAAGTCTGACAAATTAAGTATCCCACAAGCAAGTTTAGCTCAAGTTCAGTGTTGTTTTCGTCAACGATGACGAAAACTAAATGATTTTGTTGACGAAGCATTTTTTCCTGACGATGACGTAACGATAACAAAATACCGTAATTTCACGGCCATAAGGCGCACCTAAAAGTCTCAAATTTTCTTCAAAATGAGCGGTGCGCCTTTTTGTGCGGAACGCCTTGTGTGTGAGAAAAAGCGGACCTAAAAAAAAACCCGCGAGGCGGACCTGAAAGAAAACACATGAGAACGTTAAAGGGTGAAGTGTGAGCGGCGTGGGAGCGATGGATGACCGAAGGAGACCACAGTTTCATGAAGGGTGGAAGGCAGCGCCGGGCGAGTTACCGAGCTTTCGCAAAAGCTAGTATCCTTTCTGAGGAGCCGCACAGTACAGACAGTGACTTTGACAGCGAGGAGCGAAGTGGACCTGCTTTGTTGGATTTTGCGCAGCTGCTCGATTCCGAAACAGAGGATGAGGACTTTGACGGATTTGAATAAAGACTATTACCGGTAATGTGTTTGTTTATACTACTTAAATAAAGCACAACCAAACTCAGTTTTGCTCCCGATCTATTTTTTAATACCCACATTTGCATGTGTGCATGTGTGTTGTTGTAAGGCGGTGTGTGACTGAGACTGCGCCTTTTCATACGGTGCGCCTTATGTGTGTGTTAAATACAGCAACGGCGCACAAAACTGAGGCTGCGCCTTTTCGTACGGTGCGCCTAATGGCCGTAAAATTACGGTAAATGTGACATTTTGGTGACGAAAATGTGATGAGACGTTTGCTAGTTTCTGTTGACGAGACGAAAACGTAACGAAATAAGCATCAGACTTTCACATTTCTGTCTGTGAAAAGAAAAAAACACAGCGGCTGCATCTGTCTCTCATGGCGGCACGCCCCCCACAATGCTGCACGTTCACACCGTCTACACAACACACCTGCAGCCACGAGGAAGTCACACACCATGGTGAAAACAGTAACAGAGGAGCTTGGTGGTCAGAATCTTAAAGTTTTCACATATTTTGCGCAAACAGCATGCTAACTTCAAGCTAATGCTAGCTTGTCGGCGCTGCTAACTTACTAGTTAGCTTGATTACGCTAACGACTGATTTAAAGACACAATGCAGTGTTTACTTTGTTTACAGGTTATTAAGAGGTGTCATTTTTAAGTATGAGTACATAAGTTACAACGTTCCTCACTCACTGAAGAATTTCTATTTATTTTACGTAGTTTCACAATGTTTGCTGTTTTTGCGCAAGTTAAAGCTCGGCAGAGTTTTTTTTTTTTTTTTAAACAAATAACCTGCATCATTCTCGGTAATAAAGACACGATTGTTAAAGAAAGTTTTTTTTTTTTTTTTTTTTTTACACTAAAACTAGACAAAAATTCTTTTGGGTTTTCGTGACTAAAACGTGACTAAAACAAAAATATAAAGAGATGACGAAAACCGACTAAAACTTAAATTAATATTCGTCCAAAGACGAAGACTAAAACAAAAACTTACAGTAGATGGCTGCCAAAAACAAAAATGCTCAAGCCTGACATATCCTTGTCCTTTTAAATAGCACTTTAAATAACACTATCACGCATGTGCAGCTTGCACAAAACAATACGAATCAACTTTAGAGAGGTTAGCTGTACAGAGTTACAAAGAGTTTCAGCTAAAATGAAAGGAAAGGTGTACAAAACCATGGTGAGACCAGCCATGCTGATTGGTCTAGAGACAGTAGCAATGAAAAAAAGACAAGAAACAGAGATGGAGGTAGCAGAGATGAAGATGCTGAGGATCTCTCTGGGAGTGACCAGGATGGACAGGATCAGAGGAACAGCACTTTAGAGATTTTGGAGATAAAGTCAGAGAGGCCAGACTGCGATGGTTTGGACATGTGCAGAGGAGAGAGAGAGAGTGCATCGGCAGAAGGATGCTGGGTTTGGAACCACCAGGAAAGAGGCCTAGAGGAAGACCAAAGAGGAGGTTCATGGATACAGTGAAGGAAGACATGAAGATAGTTGGTGTGACCAAAGAGGATGCAGAAGATAGGGTTAGATGGAAGAAACTGACTTGCTGTGGCAACTTTCTCACAGCAAGAAAGTTGGTGTTCAAGTCCTGGGTGTGGATGAGCCTTGAAACACTGTCTTTTCTGTGTGGAGTTTGCCTGTTCTCCCTCCCTGTGTAGGTTTTTTCCTCCTACCCCCAAAAACATGCGGCTGATTGGCCACTTTGAAATTGCCCTTAGGAATGAGTGTTAGTGTGGATGGTTGTGGGTGTGTGTGGTCTCACAACAGACTGGCGACCTGTTCAGGATGTATCCTATCTCTCGCGTGTAATCAGCTTGGATAGGTTCCTGCACCCCCCGGGACTTCATTAGGGATAAGCAGTTCAGAAGACTAAACAAAACCCGTCAGGCTACAACAGGATTATCGTACGTGCAAAAGCAGGCAAAACACCTCTTATGTCTTCTTAGAAAATGAGTTTTAGTCAAGATTCACAAGCAGTTCAGAGATTCAAACATTATGCATGGGATACAAGAGAATTCCCACTTTGGAGACCTGGGGGGTCAAAAGTCAGCACCTGACTGACCTCTCCTTGCAACCACCTGTCAGCAATGTGTGTGTTCTCCAACTACACCTTTCTTTATTTTAGTTACTGAGCATCAGATTAAAGCAGAGTGAATAAAAACAAGCTGAATTTTAATTTAACTCGGCTTGAAATATTAGATAAAAGTCTCTGATCATTTTACATCCTCCACATTGTTCTTCTGTGTTTGGCAACAGTTCTCCAGACTTACCGAAAATAAATCAAAGATCTTTTCTGGGTTTTGTTCTGTTTTCTGTCCAAATAATTAGATCCAGTTTTGATAAAGCACAGATCCAGCACTGTGGGGAGTTATTGTTCTATAAAAGGAAGTTGTCATTCATTTTTTTGGATGACTCGGTCCTTATCTCTGTTCTTATTGCTAAATGAAATAAGGACCTAGTTTAGTTTTAGGAGCTTTGAGTTTTTTTTTTTATTATTTTTACATTTTCTATTGATCCCTCACCACGAATTTTAATAAGAATTTATTAGAGGCCTTGGCTGCCCGTTTGAGGCTGTTGCCCCCGCGACCCGACCCCGGAACAAGCGGAAGATGACGGAACGGAACGGAAGAATTTTTGTTAAAAATTTTAATAAGCTCATCATTCTTTTTTCTTTTTGTTTTGGATTGACGCAAATACATTCAGAGAAATGTTGCTGTGCTGTGTTTAAATGAGGATCTTTTGTTCTAAAATCCCTCACTGAAGTTTTGTTGCATTAATACTAGGACTACCAGATTCCAGAACTACTAGAACTCCCAGAGCCGTCAATTTGACGATTGACGCTATGACGATGATGTTATACACGGAAGTGTAGGCGCCACAATGGTTACTAAGCAACAGTGGCGCGCGCTACGGGCAGGCACGGAAAAATTACAGTGTTTGTATTTAATAGCGTCAAAATGACGGTTGTGGGAGTTAGAGAAAGAATTGTTTAGAACTTATTTTTATTTTGTTTTTATTGTTTTATTTCAGTTTAATTACATCATAGGAACAATATACAAAAGAAAATTAAAAAAAAGGCAAAAGCGTAGGAACATCAATTTCAGCTTGCTTACTACATTGCACTACTTTTCTTTTTCTTCTAAGCACTCTTAGTTTTGTTAAAATTATTATTTTTATTTCTTTTGTTTTTTATTATTTTTATGTTATATCTTTGCACACCTGTATCAAAACAAGTTCCTAGTCTCTGATAATTTTTATTGGTATGGCAATAAAAGCATTCTGATTCTGATTCAAACATGGCGCTGACCGATGCTTGTGTCTGTGTCACGGTGGTAGGACGTTTTTTAATCACTGCTATTGTAAACAAATGGCAGCAATCCCCCACCTAATTGGTAGAATAAAATTAAACAGAGTGTAGGCAGCAGGTGGCGCCATTCTTTCGCTCTATTTTCAGGAGAAAATGCTAAAAACAAAACAAATACTAGCTTTTTCTTTTGATAACATTTCTAAAGGGGTCCATAAACAAAAATTACCATAATATTAATTTATTATATTATCCATTTATAACAGTATAATATATATATCATTTATTCTGTTTGCACCTTATAAACTCTCCTAATCGTACATCTTCATCACGTTCATCTGTGTAAACAAGTTTACAGAAGAACAAACATGGCGGATTTTCTTTCTATTTTGGAAGAAAAATGATAAAACGCAAGATAAAATGTCCCGCCCGCCTTCGTCAATTTCCATCCGGACGAAGCCCATCTAGTACATTTTGTCAAAATATAAAACTGTGGAGTTAAAATTGGTTGATATTCTTTTTTAATTAGCAGTGATAGATGCATTACGCATCCTGGAAGGAGGATCCCTCCTTCATCAGTCTCCATGAGGTTTCTTTTTTTCCGCCGCTCCCAGGTTTTTAAGGAGATTTTCTTCATTGAAAGCTTAAGAATGCTCCGAGTTCCAACAGTTCCAACAGTTAACTCAAGATTTAGCAGTTGCTTACATAGAAATTGATATTTGAGTGATTTCTTTTGCTCAATTCACTGTTTTAAACATCTCTTTGTGAAACCTGGCAACACAAAAATTGTTACTAGAATTGAAAAAAATTCAGACATCAAAGATAATTTTTCTTAAAAATCAAATTTTAAAAAAGTGTTTAAGTGATCAAAACTGCAGAAAAATGAGAAAATGTCACCAGTTATTTGCACTGATTATAATATTCTTATTAACTTAAACCAGAAAGACTTCTGGTGAGTTTTATTGTTGGAACAACAGGAATCAAAGCTGCTGAGGACAAGCAGCCACATAGAGGACATTCACATGCTTCACTCTGTCCCTCATGCACAAACAAATCCAGTCACTGGGTAACATCATCCACCTGCTTTTTACATCCTCATGTCAAGCTGTGACTCAAACAAATCCAGCTTGATTTTATTCTTATATTAATTTAACCAAACCATGAAGGGCATGATGTGTCTGAACTAACAGCTGCAATTCAAACACCAATGCAAATGATGTTTTATTTTTAATCCAAATACATGTCTTTAAACCCAGATTAACCTGTAATTAATTAATCTGTTCCTGATCACACCAGATATGCTTTTTCTTTTAGCGCCCTTGAGCAAGGCAGCATTGCCCACCTGCTCAACAAGTGCAACCAAGACTTTTTTTGATTCGTCCTGCTTAATAAAGTCACACAATCACAATTTGGCTCATTTTTATTTTTATAGCATTTAGTTTTTTATTACTTATTTTTTTTTTATTATAATAGATTAGCTTAATTGTCGCATTTCCTTTGACAGTGAATGCATCATCACAATAACATGGGATTATAAAATGATTTTATTTTTATAAATCAAATAGATTTACTCACGTGGAGGTGTTTTAAAGAGGAATAAACTCCTTCCAGACAGAGGGAAGATTTTTAAATATGTTTTCCAGCAGCAGCAGTTTTTTTCCTGGACAGTGAACGCAGCGCTGTGAGGATGAATGAAACCGCTCCGTCTCCTTGCCAACACATTTACATAAACCACGCCCCTACTGCGCTCTGATTGGTCTGCGTCTCTCCCGCTCTCTGTGTGATTGAACCGTAACCAAGGGAATCGAGAAGACGTAAAGCAAAATGAAAAGTGGGAAAAATAATTATTTTACAAAATTAAATTAAGTTTAGAACAAAAAAAATTGTATGATTATCTAGAAAGAAAAAAAAAGAACTATATTATGTGGAATTTTTTTAATATTGTCATTCTTGCTACTCTAGTGACCAGATTACTATACTTTATTAATCCTTCACCGGGAAATTTATGAGCTGCATTACACCGCAGCAGGCTGCCACTTACAACGGCGCTGATGATGGGAGAAATAGGGGGTTAGGTGTCTTCTCCAAGGACCATAGATGGGATTCGAACCCGCGAACGCCCGGTTGACTTCCAGTTCGTGGGCGAACGCTCTAACTCCTGAGCCACCATCTCCCACCATAATTATGATTATGGTGGGATTATGTTTCTCTGAAACTATTTAAATTTATGAATATTTTGACATGGTTTTTCAGACTTTTCCAAATTTTTACCTCTTCTTCTTTCCACATTTCCCTTCAGGGGGCGCCACAGCAAGTCAGTTTCTTCCATCTAACCCTATCTGCTGTATCCTCTTTGGTCACGCCAACTATCTTCATGTCCTCCTTCACTGTATCCATGAACCTCCTCTTTGGTCTTCCTAAAGGCCTCTTTCCTGGTGGTTCCAAACCCATCATCCTTCTTCCGATGTAACTTACATATGACTATTGAACCGGAAAAAAATCCTAAATCCTCTTAATTTACTGAAAGATTCCAGAGGCTGTTCCACATCTGCTCCACATAACACCTGTCCCAAACTGAAGTTCCACCCAATGGCTGTTCCACCCAACGGCTGTTTTACCAAGCTGCTGTCCTACCAAGCTGCAGTTTCACCCAGTGGCTGTTTCAGCTCTGTTTCACCAAGCTGCTGTTCTACAAGGCGGCTGTTTCAGTTTTCTTCCACCAGGTGGCTGTTCCATCTCTGTTCACCCCAGTGGCTGCTAAATCTCTGTTCCACCAAGGGCGTCGTCCAGCTCCTCCCATTCAACTTTGCACTAACCAGCACCTGTTTAAAAGCTGCTTTATTTTATTGTAAATAACAAAATTTTCTGAAATTTGGGGTGTTTTTAAGTGATTTATAAAATAAACACTTATTTTTCAAAAACTAAAAATCGGACAAATCCGTGTGGTCCCTCATTCATCCAGGAGTGATCCATAGTAGAAAAAGTTTCAAAAAAGTCTTCTGGACAGTTTAATTCTTGAATGAGACGTTTCGACTTCCATCCGGAAATCATTTTCAATCTGATTGAAATTTTCATTGGGTTGGGTTTCTTCTCCAAGGACCCTAGGCATGAACTCAGTGGGACGCAAACTTGTAAATTTCCAGTTAAATTCCAGTCCGCAAGCGAATGTTCTAACCACTGAACCACCGTCTCCCCGTCTTTTGTATTTTCAACACACAGAAAGTACAAAACATCCAAAATTCTGAAGCCTACAAACTTAAATTCATCATGAGGACCACTAATGAAACTTGAAATCAATTTCACAACATTAAAGGACCAACGTTGTGTTTGCTGAAAAACAAACAAACATTCAGGCAATAAATCGCGAGAAAATTAAGGAAATTAAGATGATTTAGTCAGAAATAGATGTTTTTTTTCAACCCGCACCTCAAAACCTGAAACGGTACCATGAGGGCTGAAACTGAAGATGAGTTCAATTTTAGATGAAAGTAGGGGTCAATGGTAAGGTAGGCTACTTCTGGCATATGAGGGTGTGTGTACCCGTCCAAACAGGGGCAAGTTACAAAAACAGAAAATTCTCTACAGAATTTCAAGCTATACAAACCTCTCGTATCGTATGTGCTCAACCCGAAGCTGATTTTATCTCAGAAGAGTACAGGACATTGATGCTCGGTCGGACTCGATGTCCTTCATTGAATGCTGGTGTTAAACTGAACAGCCCTCGCTGGTAGATTTCTGTCCCTTATGCCTCATCAGAAAGCATATTTCTGACATTTTGAGCAGAAACATGCACATCAGCGTCCTGCTGGGGGATTTAGATGTAGGGATCTGGCAGGCTTCCTTGTCTTCCTTCGGCACCAAGGAGCAGATAGTGATCCTGTCATTGTGTTCTTCTTCTTCTTGTATATTCCTAACATCTCTTCCATGCTTTATTTGCACTTTGCTGAGACACGTTGATGGAAACGCTTCTATCTGGGGGAACATTTCAGTCCTGATCTGGAAACACCAACCATTCATCAAGACCACTGTCTCATCTTCTGAACTGCTTATTCCCCGAAGAGATCGCAGGAGTGCCAGAGCCTATCCGGGCTGATTTAAGGCAAAAGGCAGAGTGCACCCGAAACAGATCACCAGTCTGCTGCGGGGCAACACACACAACTACTTCTAGGAGCAATTTTGGAGAGGCCAATCAACCTAACATCCATGTTTTTGGAGGCTGGGAGAAATCCATGAGAACATGCAAACTCCACACAGATATGCCAGTGTTCCAAGCCTCGTCACACCCAGGACTCAAACCCCGACCTTCTTGCTCTGAGGCCACTATGCTAGCCACTGCGCCACCGACCTTTCATTAAGACCAATATCTTGAATTCAGAGGTAGAGATTTCTACCAGTTCACTGAGAACTGGTTATGATGGTCCAGTAAAGACAAAAGAGCTGAAATTTTGGCAAACCAAAGAGATCCAATCTTTAAGGCTGTTTTTTTTGTGTGTGTGTGTTTCAGTTTTATTGAGTTGGAGTGTAAGCAGCCCAATGGGGAATCGACTCAGGTTCTCCCGGTCGAAAGAAGCCAACTCTGCCACCAGGCCAATGCCCGCTGGCACCCAGGCTAGGGTTTTAGAAGGGTTACAATCTAATGCTTTCTCTGAGTCCATCAAACTCATGTACTTGTGTAGGAAAAAAACCCCAAACATTCTGGAGAAGGTACAAGATTGGGGCGGTGTTACAATACTGAAATTTCCATCTTCAATCTAGTACCTTAAATAATATTGATATTATAAAATATGTGAGGCTCCTGTAATTGAAGAACACAGTTTGACCCTTTAAGTCTTTAAACTAGCATCTTTTCCACTCCCGAGTCTAAAGACAATATGACTAATGTTCACATTTAAACACACAAATTAAAACCATAGTTCAATATTCTGAAATTTAAAAATATGGGAGTGTTTTTTGTGGTGTGTGATTGTCTGAACAGGTGGGTTTTAAGTTGGTATTAGAGCGGTCAAAAGGAGTCAATATTATGTTTGTCAGAAGAAAGAGAACTTCAAAACAACTGAAGACAGACAGATGGGGAGGAGACCTGGATAGAAGAGGAGGAGTGGAGAGAGCCAGGGGAAATGGATTTGTGAAAGGGTTTGGAAAGGTAGGCTGGAACCAGGTTATGGGTAACGCTGTGTGAGATAAGGAGGAGTTTGAAGATGATTTTTTGTTTTATGAGAGACCAGTGTAATTCTGGGGGAGTCCTTGCCAGTAAAGACGGTTACATACTAGTAGGAAACTTCAGAAATACCATGTCTCGTCCACCCCAAGTGCAACTAGTTTTTTGGGGGGTTTTTTGTCTTTATTGCTTTAATTTTCCCTTTGTCCCTTTCAGTGTGTGTTTCCATAGTCCCAGGGAAAACTTTGGCCCAGTGGGGTTCAAACCTGGTTTTCCTGGTCAAAAGACGATATATCTACCACTAGGCCAACGCCCGCTGGGACCATAGTTTAACTAGTTTTTTACCACATCAGCAACCAAAACCTCAAAAAGGAAAAAGGAAAACTGATCTCCATTTCCCCAGAAATGGTTTACTTTGCAGGAATTGTATGTTGTCATTTTTTGATACTTTAGTTAACAGCTAATCTAAAGTCCAGAGTTTTTCTGTTTTTACCACAATTTGATTTCAAATTACACAAAGAACATCATTTTTTATTTACAATAAACACACAAGTAGACAAAAACATGATGACATTAAATGTCTAAAATCTGAGGAGAAAGACGGAGGGAGGATTCAGTGAAAGAGAAGAAATTGTGTCCCACTGTGGTCGCAGCCTGCATCAGCATGGGCCTCTTATTGGGAATTAAAATAACCTTCAGATCAAGGTTAGCGTCCATCACACTGCGGGACCATTTATACACACCCACTCACACGCACACACTTGCTTTCTTATTAGCACCGTTCTATGTGTGTGTTTGTCCTTCTATCGAAGGGTTCAAGGGAAGCATAATTCACTCTGAAAAGGACTCCGACAACCAGATAAGAAACAACCTGAGAGAAAAATAATCCAATGAAGGATAATGTGATAAAAAAAATAAGGACTTTATGTAATATGTACATGTATATATATATATGTAACATATAAATACGTATATATATATATATATATATATACAGATAGAGCAGGGGTCCCCAACCTTTTCTGTGCCACGGACCAGTTTAGTGTCTGACAATATTTTCAGGGACCGGTCTAAAGATGTACAAGAAAAACAAAATAAGACCAGCCTGAAAAAATGTTTTTTTTTTTTTTTTTTTTTTTTTTTTTTTTTTTTAAATAAATGAGAAACTTAAATCCACTTTGTCTTCAAAGAAAATGTATTAGCAGCGTCTTTATAACATGGAAACATTATCTCTGCTCGAACGCACTCTGGCTGCTATGGTAACGGTAAACCTGCCTTCATAATTAAAGACATCACAAAAACAACATTCATGAAAATACGAGTTAGTCTCCTCCCAGTAAGACTAGATCAATCAGAGTTCTGAATTTGTGTATATATCTTTATATATGGGGAGGCGGTGGCTTAGTGGTAGAATGTTCGCCCTTGAACCGGAAGTTCACCGCGCCGAATCCCACCGAGCACATGTCTAGGTGTCCTTGGGGAAGACACCTAACCCCTGGGTTTTTTAATCATTGGTGCCGTCCTGGCAGCCTGTTGTGGTGTAATACAACACACAGAACCCTTAAGTCCCCTGGCCTCTGATAGAGCAGGGGTCCCCAACCTTTTCTGTGCCACGGACCAGTTTAGTGTCTGACAATATTTTCAGGGACCGGTCTAAAGATGTACAAGAAAAACAAAATAAGACCAGCCTGAAAAAATGTTTTTTTTTTTTTTTTGTTTTTTTTTAAATAAATGAGAAACTTAAATCCACTTTGTCTTCAAAGAAAATGTATTAGCAGCGTCTTTATAACATGGAAACATTATCTCTGCTCGAACGCACTCTGGCTGCTATGGTAACGGTAAACCTGCCTTCATAATTAAAGACATCACAAAAACAACATTCATGAAAATACGAGTTAGTCTCCTCCCAGTAAGACTAGATCAATCAGAGTTCTGAATTTGTGTATATATCTTTATATATGGGGAGGCGGTGGCTTAGTGGTAGAATGTTCGCCCTTGAACCGGAAGTTCACCGCGCCGAATCCCACCGAGCACATGTCTAGGTGTCCTTGGGGAAGACACCTAACCCCTGGGTTTTTTAATCATTGGTGCCGTCCTGGCAGCCTGTTGTGGTGTAATACAACACACAGAACCCTTAAGTCCCCTGGCCTCTGATAGAGCAGGGGTCCCCAACCTTTTCTGTGCCACGGACCAGTTTAGTGTCTGACAATATTTTCAGGGACCGGTCTAAAGATGTACAAGAAAAACAAAATAAGACCAGCCTGAAAAAATGTTTTGTTTTTTTTTGTTTTTTTTTAAATAAATGAGAAACTTAAATCCACTTTGTCTTCAAAGAAAATGTATTAGCAGCGTCTTTATAACATGGAAACATTATCTCTGCTCGAACGCACTCTGGCTGCTATGGTAATGGTAAACCTGCCTTCATAATTAAAGACATCACAAAAACAACATTCATGAAAATACGAGTTAGTCTCCTCCCAGTAAGACTAGATCAATCAGAGTTCTGAATTTGTTTCGCTGGAACCAGACAGTCCCATCTTGACCTGAAACCTGAAGAGTGTTTCTAAGGTCCAGTCTGCTTTGTAACTCTGTAACTCTCCTTAGCAAAGAAGCTTCTCATAGATCTTTAGGTTTTACTCATTTTGCTAGTTTATGGGCTTAAATTTAATGGGATGATGCGTCATTGGTGAGTCATTGATGGATGTAAGGAAGAAAATCCGGTCACTTTTCAAATTAAAACATCATCATGGCTCGATAATAAACAAAATGGAAATAATGGAAGGTTTTTCTTCTTTATGTGCGGCCGATACCACATGACCCACGGCCCGCTACAGGTCCGCGGCCCGGTGGTTGGGGACCACTGTGATAGAGGACCCGAGTTTGGAGAATGTGGAACACCATCCGCGGAACGATGAAAAGGAAATTTTGTTTTTCTGTTAATGATATCCATCATTTCTAAACACAGTGGTGGTTCTTCCACCATGATAGATCGTTATGCTGCAAAGCTCTCATCATCTCAACAACGATTGTGAGTCCAGGATTTTCTAAGAGGCTTAAAATCCAACAGATCAGAGTTCAACAGAGGCACTTGAAGATGTGATGAAATGAGAAGCTCCCATCCTGGATACAGAGCATCATGTCATGTTGTCATGGTGATTGAAAGCAAAGCTTCCAAAGTAGTTGTCAAATGACCTTTTAAAATGTCCATAATTCATCCAATATTCAAAATACATCTTGAATTCCCTTTGGGGTGGGAATTAGCGCCTCCAATTCGAAGACCATGTTCCTCGCCCGGAAAAGAGTGGAATGCCCCCTACGGGTTAGGGAGAGGGTCTTACCCCAAGTGGAGGAGTTTACGGATCTCGGGGTCTTGTTTACGAGTAGGTAAAGGATGGAGCGGGAGATCGACAGGCGGATTGGTGCAGCGTCAGCAATAACTAGGACGCTGCATCGGTCCGTCGTGGTAAAAGAAGAGCTAAGCCGAAAAGCAAAGTTCTCGATTTACAAGTCAATTTACGTTCCTACTCTCACCTATGGTCACCAGCTGTGGGTGGTGACCGAAAGAATGAGATCACGAATACAAGCGGCCGAAATGAGCTTCCTCCGCAGGGTGGCTGGGTTCTCACTCAGAGATCGGGTGAGGAGCTCTGCCATCCAGGAGGAGCTCGGTGTCGAGCCACTCCTCCTCCAGGTCGAGAGGAGCTAGATGGGGTGGTGCAAGCGCTTTGCTGATGAGGTGTTTCGGGCACGTCCCACCGGGAGGAGACCGAGAGGCAGACCCCGGCCCTACTGGAGAGACTATTTCTCACAGCTGGCCGGGAAACGACTTGGGATCCTTCCGGGTGAGCTGGAGGATGCAGCCGGGGTGAGAGAAGCCTGGCCTTCCCGTCTGAGGCTGTTGCCCCCGTGACCCTGGATGAACGTAGGACGACGGAACGGAACGAACATCTGATGTTTTCTGTAGAAATATGATGTCTTATGGAATCAAGAAATAAACTATTCATAACAGAGAGCCACTATGACATCATTTCCTCTTCTTATCCATTTCTCAAACCGTCTGGTTTCCTTTTTTAATTCAAATATCAATAATTGAAATCACATTAATTGATATAAAATTAATCTCCCTGCGCTAATTGAAACATGCTTTATTGAAAATGGGATGAATGGAGGACGAACGTCTCTCTCTTCTTTGAATATTTATGAATATGCGTGTGTGTGTGTGTGTGCGTCCATCAGCAACAGATGGTTGCCATGGGATACAACCCATCGAGCGTGTCCTCATCTTCTCATCCTTCTATTCTCTCTTTCATCTCCGTTGTTCTCTGTCCCTAACCCTACCATTGATCTCCACACGTCGGTTCAGCACCGGTTTAGATTCTCTAGTTCTTCTTTTACCTACATCCATCTAAAAAAAAAAAAAAAACAAAACAGGAAGTTAGATGTGATGTTTCCTGATGATAAACTCCTCACATGTGGACAGAACGTCCCTCCTGTTCCGTTAACCTCCCTCATCCCTTCTTTTCTTAGGATTGATGGTTAATATCAGCAGCTGGATAAAGAACTCATCTTTGGTTGTGGGCATACGGTGTGTAATCCTATTCGTTAGTGGTCGGCATACTGCGTAATTGACCTTTCTACACCCCACAAAGGACGGCCACTCCACCCGCCCTGTTCTGCCCATCATATCCAACCCTCCTCCTCTTCCTTCCTTTATCGTCCTTCTCTGTTGTCCTCGCAGACGTTCCACACGTGCTCCACTTCCCCTTAATGTTTCATCCTTTTCTTATATCTGTAAATCAATAATTTTATGTTTTTGTCCAAAGAATGCAAAGGACGCATGCCTGTGTCTGCCAGCGTATCTACAAAAACACTGAACGAAACAGACTATAGTTACTCATTACTGTATGTAGATGAACTGATTAGGTTTTCAGAGTTATGTGACCAAAGGTAAAGTTCACAAATTCTTGTGAGCATGGTATCTCCCAGTTAAGGGCTTTCAAAAAACTGCCTACTGTTACTCAGTACTGACTATAAATGAACTAATTAGGTTTCTAGGGTCAGTGTCAGGATTGTGGATGTGGAAAGAGGAGGACCCAATTGCAGGACATCAAACAAGGTTTATTAACTCATTTCAGGTAAGTCTTCAAAGCAAAAGCATGGGATTAACTCAAGGTTTCAAAAGTCCAAATAATAACAAAGTTCAAACATGGTCAGGCAACCAGGGTGACCTGGCTGGAAGGAATGGTGTGACCCGATGGGGAGGTCCGCGGTGACTGCCCTTAAATAGATGGTAGGGTCCACAGATGTGTGGCATCAGTAATCAATCTCAGGTATCCCTAATCAGGGTGACAAAGAACATCCAGGTCTCCCTCTGGCGGCAGGAAAGGGGATCCTGACAACAAGAGCCATGTGATCCAAGCTCGAGGTCACAAATTCTCATGAATGCATTTTAATTAAACTACTCAAAGTTACTCAGTACAAACTATAGGTGAACTGATAAAAATTGGGCAGTCAGTGGCATATTGTTGGGGTCGACTTTTTCCCGTTGTTTTTATGGCCCCAGTATCACAAAAATGTCTCAAACGGCTTGATACACATTTATTTGATCAGCAACACACAACCACATAAAAATAAGAACCAAAGAAACCAGACCCGGGATATCCACGGCTTTAGAGCCACTTCTCACGGAGGAAAAAAAAATGAGGCAAAAAGAAGAGACGTGATAGAGACCGAGGTAGAAAAGAGATTTTCTACCAGCATGTACAGGCAAACATGCAGCAGCGAACAGGAAGTACAGTTTAGAACATTTAGCAGAACATAGTCAAGGTATGTTGGACATATCAAATGGGCTTCATCAAGACAACCACGGAACAAGTTCCATTCCGTCATCTTCCACTCATCCAGGGCAGGGTAGCGGAGGCAACAGCCTCAGACAGGAAGCCCAGGCTTTCCTCACTCCAGCTGCGTCCTCCAGCTCACCCGGAAGGATCCCGAGTCTTCCCCAGCCAGCTGTGAGACATAGTCTCTCCAGCGGGTCCGGGGTCTGCCTCTTGGTCTCCTCCTGGTGGGACGTGCCCGAAACACCTCACCAGCAAGGCGCTCGGGGGGCAATCTGACCCGATGCCCAAACCATCGAATCTGGCTCCTGTCGACCTGGAGGAGCCTGATCTCTGAGTGAGAGCCCAGCCACCCGGTGGAGGGTGGCTGGGCATTTCGGCCGCTTGTATCTGCAATCTCATTCTTTCGGTCACCACCCACAGCTGGTGACCATAGGTGAGGGTGGGAACATAGATCGACCTGTAAATCGAGAGCTTTGCTTTTTGGCTCAGCTCTCTCTTTACCACGACGAACCGATGCAGCGTCCTAGTTATTGCTGACGCTGCACCGATCCGCCTGTTGATCTCCCACTCCATCCTTTCGCCACTCGTAAACAAGACCCCGAGATACTTAAACTCCTCCACTTGGGGCAGGACCCTGTCCCTGACCCGCAGGGGGCATTCCACCCTTTTCTGGGCGAGGACCATGGTCTCGGATATGGAGCCGCTAGTTCCCATCCCGGCCGCTTCACACTCAGTAGCAAATCGATCCAGTGAGAGCTGGAGATCACAGTTCGACGAGTGTCAAACAAACATTTTATAAAACCAGCCATTTATTTAGGCTGAAAGAAACATTTCCAATCAAACTTCTAGACTTTAACAAATTCCTTTTTTTTCTTTCTCATATATTTTAGAAAAACTCAACCAGTGGTATCTAACTCATACAATCAGGACTCCATGCCTGACCGGTGCTCTGTACAGAGACATCCGAGGCCATTGGAGGACCGTGAACTCGTCATCAAGTTCAAGAAAGCAATTGGATGTTATTCAACTTCTGTGACACGATGCTTCATCATGCTGTCCAAAGAAGAACCAGACACATATTGTTTAAAGACTTATGGTGACACACATCTCGCAATAGATATAAATAGATACTCATTCATTTTTCAGATGGCTTCATCTTCTTCACTGTTTCAGAGGGGTGAAGACAATTTTGGCAACTATGCAGGCATGAGGCAGGGAAATAATGCATTGTACTTCTACAGCGCTTTTCCTGGATGCTCAGAGACGCTTCACACATATGCACTCTTCATTCCCTACATGCCAGGGAGTGGTATGCTACAGTTGTAGCTACAGCTGTCATGTTGCAGAGTGACAGAAGCTGGGCTTCCATTTTTGCCCCATCAGCCTCTCTGACCATCACCTACCAATCACACACACCATCCAGACTAGGCAATGTGGGTGAAGTGACTTGTCCAGGGACACAGCGACAATTTGATCTCAACAGCCGTCCCACTGTGGCACCTGGGGTTCCAGGCATCTCCCATCCAAGTACTGTCCAGGCCGACGATGACCTGACAAAGACATCTGGAGCTACTGCTTTTAAATAGGCACCGGGATCCACAGGTGTGTGTCATCAGACTAATCATCCTCAGGTGTCCCTAATCAGAGTGATGAGGGAAGGTAAAGGGCTCCCTCTAGTGGCAGGGGCGGGTATCATGACAAAACAATTATTAAATAATCTCAAATGATCTGTCTTCTATTTTTCAAAGTTTTTTCAGTGGTTCTGTTGTTTTCAGACATGTATTTTGTTATTAAGGCATCGGACCAATCACATTCAAGCTTTTTTTTTTGTTGCCAGACAAAGCCAATTGTCATGCATTTTCCATGCATGCATTTTAAAGCATTTTTTTTCCCACTTAATGCCTCATGATGTAATCTCTTCTAATGGTCATGAAAACGGAACACGGTAAAACAAAACAGTTTTGCTTTTTTTAGTTTTGTACACTTCATACTTTTTTAAATAAAAGTGTATTGACTTATAAAAAACAAATTATGTCAAAGTTATAAGCGTTAGAAAATGTGTTATTCACTTGATAAATACTTTATTGATCCCGAGGGAAATTTGCATGAATGTTAGGGGAGGTGTTGGCTCAGTGGTAGAATGTCCGTCCAGGAGAAACATTTAAAAAAAGAGGTCAAATTAAGCATGTGAATGAACTGAAGTGGAAAATGTTTATTTTACAGTTAACTAACTTTATTACTTATCATCAATCAAACTAAATTGATTTGTGAAGCAGAGACAAAAATCTTGTTGAGAACACAGTTTGCTCGGCTGCCTGCTGTAATCTGATCTCTCCTTACACACGTACAAACTTGTAGCCTGAAAGGGTTTTGTACTCTGATGGACAAATAGTAAAATTTACGTATTAAGGTGCATTGAAGGTGAAAATGCTCGAGGGTTGTGTGGGTATAATGAAATCCATCAGTGCCTGTGTACCAAGTGCTTGATCTACCATCCTGTTTCTATCCGGATGAAGCTCATCTACTGTTTTCTTCAGAAATAAAGCTGTAGAGTAGAATAAGGTCATCATCTTCTTATACGTCCATCCCTTATGGGGTTGAATGGGGTGCTGGAGCCCATCCCGGCTGATTCAAGGCGAGGGGCAGGGTAAACCCAGACTAGGTTGCCAGTCTGTCGCGGGGCCACACACATACAACCATCCACACACACACACTCATTCCTAGGGGCAATTTGACACCGGCCAATCAACCTTGCATGCATGCATGTCTTTGGAGGGTGGGAGGAAACTGGAGTACCCGGAGGAAACCCACACAGACACAGGGAGAACATGCAAACTCCACACAGAAAGGAAAGTGTTCCAAGCCTCGTCTCCACCCGGGACTCGAACCCACAACTTTCTTGCTGCGAAGGCACGGTGCTACCGACTGCGCCACCGTGCCGCCCAGAGTGGAGTAAGATCATGTTTAATTAACAATTTTAGACACATTGTCTGCTTGTCCTAGGAGAATAATCTCTCTTTCATGTGGATCCCCATGAGGTTTCTTCTTTATATCCTAACTGCTGAATTTTTCAGGGGTTTTTCATCACCGAGAAGGAGGGTCAAAACGGAAGGAATACGCTGAAATTGATTGATTAGTTTTTGTGTATTTGTGTTAATAAATTTTTTGCTCTTTGTATTTGCGCTGGTTTTTTTTAATGTGAAGCCAGTTGAGACAATTGTTTTGTGATATTGTGCGATTAAAATAAAATAGAATTGAATTCAACATTTTCACCATTCACTGATGAGACTGTAAAATTGGCCAATTTAAATCGGCCAACTAATAAATCAGGCAGGCCCTGGTTTTATAATCAGTAAACAGTTCTTGAGGATTGGAGGGATTCAGATTGTACCCAAATCCTAGTTGTATTATGATTGGTATACGTGTACTTTCACGTATACTTTTTGTGAATATATGATCATTGCAAAACTATTTGAACTCAAAACAGAGACATTAAATGGCATGCACCTGTCAGTGAGATGGTGATTTATCCCCCTAACAACTCACACCTCTCCAGTTGAAGTTACTGGTAATAATGAACCTGTCTATACACGGGCTAACGGCTTTATCTTGGGCATTGAACTGCTTAATAGATAAAGCCCAGAAAGAGAGACGAATTGAAAGCAAAATGAGGAAGAGAGGATAAAGAGGCGGGGCAGCAGGCGAGCATGACGAGCAACTCAAATTGGACAATGATTCCACCCCAATGACTTCGTATAGAAGGAAAATGAGCAGAAGGAAAACCAGACGCAGAAAAAAAAGTAGTCTGACAGAGTCATAATTAGTCATGATGATGAGCCAAAAAGAGGAAAAAGAGTTTGGAATCATAAAAATGGGAAGAGATCCACAATTTTTATCTCAAATAACATTTGATATTTCAGACTTTTATGAGGGTATTAAAAGAAAAAATATCCACATTGTTGGTTTACAACAGGGGAGGGCAAACTTTTTGATTTGTAGGCCACATTGAGTTGTAACATTCGACAAATGGGCCGGAACAGGAGCAGATGGATGGTATGGTTTGATAACCTTACCTCATTGGAGAAAAAATACACATTTTGGGAAATGGAGAAAACACATGCTTTAATTTCCATTGAAAACGAAGAAAAAACCTTGTTTTTTAAAAATGTGGCTCTTTTTAATTAAAAAAAATGAACCCCAAACAGAAGTGGTCGGTTGTGTCAATGGGAGTTTGTTTAGTTTTTACCACCAGAATCAACTCCCTCTCATCTCCTCAGCTCGAGCTGGAATGATGGAAAATGTCTATCTCCTGAGTTTTATTTGTGCTTTTTCTTCTTTTTTTCATCACTTTTTTTCATTTCCATCAAATTGCCTTGCATTTCGTTTTAATGCAAATGCAAGGCAAGTTTATTTGTATAGCACAATTCATATAAAACGTAATTCAAAGTGCTTCACAAGGGAAAAAAATGCATTAAAATCACAAAACATAGTTTAAAAAAATTTACAAAAAAGTTTAATAAATAAAAATAATTAAAACATATAAAAACAATAATCAAATCCACAGTTAAACAGAAGTGTTTTCAGCCTAGATTTAAACATCGTCGTAGTAGAGGCCTGTCTCACGGCCTCAGGAAGTTTGTTCCAGACTTTTGCAGCATAAAATTGAAATGCAGCTTCTCTATGTTTAGTCCTGACTCTAGACACCAGCAGGAGACCGGTCCCAGAGGTCCTCAGAGTTTTAGATGGTCCATGTTTAGTCCTGACTCTAGACACCAGCAGGAGGCCGGTCCCAGAGGTCCTCAGAGTTCTAGATGGTTCATGTTTAGTCCTGACTCTAGACACCAGCAGGAGGCCGGTCCCAGAGGTCCTCAGAGTTTTAGATGGTCCATGTTTAGTCCTGACTCTAGACACCAGCAGGAGGCCGGTCCCAGAGGTCCTCAGAGTTCTAGATGGTCCATGTTTAGTCCTGACTCTAGGCACCAGCAGGAGGCCGGTCCCGGAGGTCCTCAGAGTTCTAGATGGTCCATGTTTAGTCCTGACTCTAGGCACCAGCAGGAGGCCGGTCCCAGAGGTCCTCAGAGTTCTAGATGGTCTATGTTTAGTCCTGACTCTAGACACCAGCAGGAGGCCGGTCCCAGAGGTCCTCAGAGTTCTAGATGGTCCATGTTTAGTCCTGACTCTAGGCACCAGCAGGAGGCCGGTCCCAGAGGTCCTCAGAGTTCTAGATGGTCCATGTTTAGTCCTGACTCTAGGCACCAGCAGGAGGCCGGTCCCAGAGGTCCTCAGAGTTCTAGATGGTCCATGTTTAGTCCTGACTCTAGGCACCAGCAGGAGGCCGGTCCCGGAGGTCCTCAGAGTTCTAGATGGTTCATGTTTAGTCCTGACTCTAGGCACTAGCAGGAGGCCGGTCCCGGAGGTCCTCAGAGTTCTAGACGGTCCATGTTTAGTCCTGACTCTAGGCACCAGCAGGAGGCCGGTCCCGGAGGTCCTCAGAGTTCTAGATGGTTCATGTTTAGTCCTGACTCTAGGCACCAGCAGGAGGCCGACCCCAGAGGTCCTCAGCGTTCTAGACGGTCCATGTTTAGTCCTGACTCTAGGCACTAGCAGGAGGCCGGTGCCGGAGGTCCTCAGAGTTCTAGATGGTCCATGTTTAGTCCTGACTCTAGGCACCAGCAGGAGGCCGGTGCCGGAGGTCCTCAGAGTTCTAGATGGTTCATGTTTAGTCCTGACTCTAGACACCAGCAGGAGACCGGTCCCGGAGGTCCTCAGAGTTCTATAGATGGTCCATGTTTAGTCCTGACACTAGACACCAGCAGGAGACTGGTCCCGGAGGTCCTCAGAGTTCTATAGATGGTACATGTTTAGTCCTGACTCTAGACACCAGCAGGAGGCCGGTCCCGGAGGTCCTCAGAGTTCTAGATGGTTCATGTTTAGTCCTGACTCTAGGCACCAGCAGGAGGCCGGTGCCGGAGGTCCTCAGAGTTCTAGATGGTTCATGTTTAGTCCTGACTCTAGGCACCAGCAGGCACCCGGAGGTCCTCAGAGTTCTAGATAGTTCATAAGGTACTAACATATCACAGATGTACTTTGGTGCTAGACCATGGAGAGACTTAAACACAAGCAGAGCAGCTTTAAAGTCTATTCTCTGAGCCACAGGAAGCCAGTGCAGAGACTTGAGCACAGGACTAATGTGATCGTATTTTCTAGTTCTTGTGAGGACTCGAGCCGCAGCATTTTGAATAAACTGCAGCTGTTTTAAAGCCTTTTTGTTCAGACCAGTGAGTAGACTGTTACAATAATCTAACCTACTGGAAACAAATGCATGGATAAGAACCTCTAAGTCTGTTTTAGAAACCAAACCTCTGATTTTGGCAATGTTTTTCAGGTGGTAAAAGGCTGCTGATGTAATTGATTTGATGTGACTGTTGAAGTTAAAGTTTGAGTCCATTATTACTCCAAGATTTCTAACTTGATTTGTCGGTTCTAGAGAGAGAGATTGAAGGTAACTGATGACACTTTCTCTTTATTTCTGTGGGGCAAAGACAATGATTTCAGTTTTGTCTGAGTTTAGCTGGAGAAAATTGTTTTAAATTCAGACTCTGATTTGTTGAATACAGTGACAGAGTGAATTCACAGGTCCATGTTCACCTGCTCTCAGTGACAAATAGATCTGAGTATCATCTGCATAATTGTGATAGGATACGTTACTACTAGCTGTCAATTGCCCTAACGGCAGCATGTAGAGGTTAAACAACAGAGGTCCAAGAATTGACCCCTGGGGAACCCCACAGGTCAAAAACATGTGATCTGACACACAATTTTCAATTTCTACAAAATACCTCCATCCTTCTAAATAAGATTTAAACCAACTAAGCGCAGTACCAGAAACACCAACCCAGTTCTCTAACCTCTGTAGAAGGATCTCATGATCCACAGTGTCAAACGCAGCACTCAGGTCCAACAGGATTAAAACAGAGACTTTGCCAGCGTCAGTGTTCATACCAATGTCATTTGTTACCTTGATCAGAGCTGTCTCTGTACTGTGATGAGGTCTAAAATCTGACTGGAAGACATCAAATGAGTTGTTCACTAGAATAAGTTTTGTCAGTTGTTGGTAAACAACTTTCTCAAGAATATTTTCTGTAAACGGTAAGTTTGAAATAGGCCGATAGTATTTAAGTACTGTGGCATCAAAATGCAAGAACGAAACAGTTGCAGGAAGCGGTCTGTGGGCACATTTATTCTTGAGCGGGCAATTGGCGAATAAGAATATGAAGGAGGCGGGATACTAATGAATTATTTTGGATAGTTGTTTAAATTTGTTTACTGAGTGACAAATCAAATGTGCCTGATAAAAGTTTTATGGCTTCTGAAAACCTTTGGCAAGCTACTCAAAAAGGGGACAGGAGCTGCTGGTAGCTCGCAAGCTACGGGTTAGAGACACCTGCCATAACATGAGTACTTTGGGATTCCAAAAACTTTTCCCAAATTTTCTTTTGAACTATTTAAATTAGCAAAGGTTTGGAACAAGTAGTAGTTGGCTAGTTAAACGTTAAAATGGCTCTCTTTTACGTCTCAAAAAAAGTGTTGACAGGCTCTAAAATGAATAGTGAAGGATACAAATTGGTGTAGATATTCATATAAAAACGAGTCTAGGTCCCAGCGGGGCGTTGGCCTAGTGGCAGAGTTGCCATCTTTGGATCGGGAGAACCTGGTTTGATTGTCCCTGAGGCTTCTCACACTCCAACTCAATAAAAATGAAAAAAAAAAAAAAAAAAAAAAAACGAGTGTAATTTTCAAGTCACAAAATTAAATAATGCATGTCATTAATTTTTAATAAAATATCAATCAAACTCTTTTAATTTTGAATGCATTTTATCTCTAAAAATTTGAACTTAGTTGGTTGGATTTTATTAGTGCTGAACGTTCACACACAAGAGAGTGCACACCTGTCCTCACACCTGCATACACATTCAGTTTCTTTCTGCCTGATTGGTCTATTTCCTAAACGCTCTTCACACACACACACACACAAATCTAAATCTCATTTTTTGCCCCATGAGCACACTAACGTGCGCACACACACCTGCCGCACACAAGCCGGCCCAGTTTCCATGGTGATAGAGATAGGGTCTGTTGCAGTGATTCTGGAGACACACCCATATTTTACTGACACGGAGAGAAGAAGAAGAGAGGCTGGAAATGAGACGGAGAGAGGGATGAGATGGAACAGATAAAACGATTTATTCGTGAGTCGTGTTTAAAAGTCAGATTAAAGAACTAGGTTTATTTTTTTATTTAACTACAAAAAGTGTAGAAACCAGTAAACACATCGATTGTCTTTGTCTAAGTACTTTTTTTAACGTGAAATCTCCAAAAACAACTGAAATGATTTTCAAGAAAACAGCCCCATTTGATCAGTACTAACTACGGATGAGCTGATTAGATTTTCTGGGTCATGCGACCAATGGTCAGAAACTGATATGGAGGTAGAGGCATTGTGTTTGTTGCATTGGCGTAGACTTAAGGTCCTAATTCATGGAGGTGAGAGAAAGAGAGAGACTACTTTTTGAGCGAATGGCAGGGTCACTCCACATGCCAGCTGTTTTAAGCCCAAGCCGTGCTTGATACGCTGGTGGGGGAAGACATCAACATGTTGGGATGACCTTTAAAATCATAGCTGTAGGCATATTACATGTTGTAGTCTTTACCAGAAAAAAACACAAGCGAGTAGAAGAACTGGAAGGATTCAAAGAAAACAAATACTGTTTCAGACCTCATGCTCATCCCACTGTCTTTAGAGCCTGTGTGTTGGGAACTACCAGTGGTGGATCAGGTACTCACTTTTTGTACTTAAGTAAAAGTGCAGATAATTAGGCAAAACATTTACTTAAGTAAAAGTAAAAGTACCAATAAAAAAATTTACTTAAGTAAAAGTATAAAAGTAATTGGTGTAAATTGTACTTTTTAAGTAAAAAGTAAAAGTATTTGTTCATAATTTAAATGTTTTTTTTTTGTGCTATAGGGTGTCACAATGGTAACCAGGATAAATACCCTGCAGGGGTGTGACCCCCCTTCTCCGGCCTCTTTTGGTCCACAAAAAAAATAAATAAATAAAATAAAATAAAAGGGGACAAGTCAAGCTATTCCTTTGAAGGGCCAGAAAATGGACATCAAAATGGAGGAAAATGACACTTATTTTTTAAAATGTTTTGGGGAGGAGGCCCATAGTCACTATATATTGGCTTTGTCAAAGCCACACCCTTCTTTGGAAAATTCTAGATGCGCCCCTGCTCTGTGTAATGATGGTTAAACTTTTTATTTACGTAGAAGTAAACAACGAACAACGATCTTCTGACTCTTTTTAATTTGTACTATATTTGATGTTAGGTTTTTGGCGCTGAATGAATGCGGAAAATATTTCTCGATTCATAACTTCTTCTCCCGATCAACTGCTTCTTTGATTTTGGCGATGCGGCTTCAAGATGCGCTAAAAAAAAACCTGTGTATTTTTCAAATTCCTGAACGAAAATGTAGCAAAAAATGTAAAACACACTTTTTCAAAGTAGCAAAAAAAAGTACAGATATTTGCTCTAAAAATGTAGTGAAGTAAAAGTAAAAGTACCGGTCTTAAATTTTACTTAAGTAAAGTACAGATACACAATTTTTTAACTTAAGTACATTAACGAAGTACATTTACTTCGTTACGTTCCACCACTGGGAACTACACGTTACTCCCAATCTATGAAATTTTATATATATATATATATATATATATATATATATATATATATATATACAGTATATCTTAATAAATTAAAAAAAAAAAAAACCTCTATGGAAACTTTAAAAAACCCAAATGCTTTATTTGGAATATTGTGACTCACCACCCTATGGATCTGAGTACAGAATCTCATCTACAAGAGACGGTGGCTTAGTGGTTCACCCGCAGACCAAAAATCAACCGGAAGTTTGCGGTTTCGCATACCACTGAGAGCACGTCTAGGGTCCTTGGAGAACACACCTAACCCCTCGTTTCTCCCACCATTGGCGCCGTCATAAGTGGCAGCCTGCCGCGGTGTGATGCAGCACACAAATTTCCCGGTCAGGGATTAATAAAGTATATTAAAAAAAAAAAATAGGTGTGCTGATTTCCACTTTTTGTCCATTTGGAGAAAAAAAGAGAGAAGAAACTGGAATCTTACCAGTTGCAACTAAAGAGGGATTTATACTGGTAAAACCATCATGCAAATTTTTCTGACTGTGTTCAATTATGGCGGCACCCTGGCTGTGGGTTGCACAGTGGCCTCACAGCAAGAAGGTCGTGGGTTCAAGTCCTGGGTGGGAATGAGGCTTGGAACACTGTCCTTTCTGTGTGAAGTTGGCATGTTCTCCCCGTGTTTGCGTGGGTTTCCTCCCACCCTCCAAAGACATGCATGCTAGGTTGTTTGGTCGGTGCCAAATTCCCCCTAGGACTAAGTGTGTGTATGGGTGCATGTATGTGGCCTCACGACACACACATTCTTAGGGGCAATTTAATAGCGACCAATCAACTTAACATGCATGTTATTGGAGGGTAGGGGGAAACCAGAGTACCCGGAGAAAACCCACGCTTGCACCCTAACCCTGATTACTATTGCAACAACACATCATCAGTAGGGTAAAACTAACCCGTCTCACGATGGTTCATAGGGAAAATATGCAAACTCCACACAGAAAGACCAGTGTTTCAAGCCTCGTCCGCACCCAGGACTTGAACCCTACCCCACTTGCTGTGAGATCACTGTGCCACCCTGCTGCCCCGCAACCCTAGCCAAAATGTTTTATTTTTAACCTGATAAATTTACCGTTTTAATGAAGGCTATCAAATTAAAGCATCATCATTATCTTTGATTTATCTGGATTGTTTTGTATCCAAATCAATCTTTGGATACGTAAAAAAACCTGTACATCAGATTTTTGTGATAATTAGTTGGTCAGTTGAGCCCAATTAAAGAAAAAATTCTGCAAACCAATATTTCCATCAATCTGGAGGGAAAAAATAATCTCTGCTGCTTGAAAGCAGAAAATAGGTATACAAAAACATTCCATTTTTACAGAAACGTGTTGAAAGATATCTATGTCTGATTCAGAGCCCACTCTGTGCCAAAATGTATTTTTTTCATCCTCAAAATAAACACATGATGAGGATGGATTTCGTCTGTCAATATGCAGCTGCTAAAATGACATTACAAAGCAGCAAACAGGAAATGTCTAAGACACGTCAGAGGCTTAAAGTTCTGCCGAAATAGAAAAATCTTATTCGTGAAATAATTTGAAATTCAGTGTGAGTGTCTCTTTAAAACTTAAAGAAATTTAAATAGGCTGCCGGCTTACGCGGTTGTGTCCATGACAATGCTACTCTACATTCTTGAAAAACTACTCTGACTCTAATGATGTCTCGTCCTTAGGAACCACGCAACCTCACCTGATTGGCTAGTTCAGTTAGTGACATCCCTGTAACATATCTTTATATAAAATTTGCAGAAAGTTAAATGTCTTTTGTTTTAAGTTAGAAATAGTAATAGTATCGAAATTAGCGAGTACCAGTGGCGGCTGGTGACGTGTGGTGCAGGGGCGCCGCCCCACCGACCTGATCACCAAAAAATATATAAGCATATATATCTATATATACATAAATAAACATGTATGTGTTTATAAGTATGCAAAACTGTCGAGTGTGAAGATTACATGCATTTTAATAATGTTTTACACCGTTTTATTTTATTTTATTTTCTTACTTCCTGTGCAAACCGGAACGAGGGCGCTAGGTAGGTACGCCCCACCAGGAAAACCTATTAGTGTGTACGTGGCTTCCGGTTTTTATGGAAAAAAAACGTGACGTCAGCTCTAAATTTTTTCCCATTCATGTGTATTGCAAACCATGACCACGCCCGCGGGGCGCAGATATTTTCCACCCATCGGGTGTGTGATAGGTTATCCTCTCTGTCAGTCTGTTACATGAACCAATCGATTAGCTATAAGCTGACCTATAAATCCCACCCACGCCACGCCCTTTCTTTTCACTGCGGAATTCTGGGAGTCTTCATCATGGCGTCGGAAGCTAGTTCAGTTGCTAACAAAGCTAGTGGGTTTTTTAAAGAGAATTCAGTGTCGTCCCTTCTACAGAATTCGTTTTCTAAGCGTTCTGAAGAAGAAAAAAGAAGAGTGAAGGAGCTTGGACTGGACACCCCAGATTTGACTGTGCAACAAAACAGTGGAGATCGCGGCCGCTTTTATGTGAGAGGATAATGAAGGTCTATGAAAAGTGGCGGTGGCTAACTGGATGAGAAACACTTTTTTTGTTTCCCCTGCTTATGGTTTAGTTCAGCAGCAACTGAAAAGGTGTGGATATCAACAGGGGTGAGTGACTTGAAGCATTTGTCTGAAAAGTGCAAACGTCATGAAACTTGCCGCACCCATCTTGATAGTAGCTATAAGCTAGGTGTTTTTGGCAGTAGTAACATCCTGGCACAATTAAATGAAGTCTACCGAACTGGCATAAGGAAACATAATGAAGAAGTCACCAAAAACAGACACATATTGTCACGAATAATTTTATATTTATTTTATATATATATATATATATATATACTTTTATATAATATATCTAAAAAAAAAAAAATTGTGTGTGTTTGAAAAATGTGCGCACCCCCCAGTTTTTTTTACCACCAGCCGCCACTGGCGAGTACTCAAATTTGTCGCTACATCCAGACAGAGCGGGGAGGTAGAGGTTTAGGAAGTCCATACAGGAATATTTTATTCCAACTTTGGATAGAGAGACTGTCCCTTGATCTCTTACAGAAGCTTATTCCATAAAACAAACGCTTTTCCACTAGATGACCGACGTTTCTAACCCTGGTTACATTTGTTTCTATTTGCTGACACTGCTACCAGAGGACATCCCATCATGCACTTCCTTCCTCATCTCTCTATTGTTCGTGTTCTGACATGTGATAATTTGACTGTAACGTTCATTAAATTATTTTCTTTTTCCCTCCTCAGCAGGTCTCCTTGGTTCACAGTGTGGGGGCCTATTGACCCTATTTCTGTTCTCTCCACACCCAAACGAACAGATGGCCTCTCGTGGTGAGTCTGGTTGTTGTTCAAAAGGACAATTTTTTGCTCACTGCCATCCACCATCCTGTGTGTTCTGGATCAGTTCAGAGGCCACATAAAGTTAAATTGAGCCAGCGAGTGATACAAAAATGAACCTATAAATCAAAGCATTTCTGCATCTATTTTTTTTTTTTAAATTAAAGTTTAAAAAATGTTATGAATAATCCAAAAAGTTTAAACTTCACATAGATCTTCATTCCCTCTGTGTTAAATAAATGTGTGGAAAATTAGCAAATAAAAAGAGCTTTAATGTTTCTTTTTTTCTTTGCACCCGTTTCTTCCATTGGCCCAGATTGGACACTTTCACGGCCCGTTCCGGTCCATGGACCATATGTTTGACACCCATGATCTTGATAAGTAACTGAATCTAAAAGATTATTTCGCATTTCTATGAGCACAGTTAAAATAAACTGAAATCTACATGTTCTGGGCCGACCTGATCAGGTTTAACCAGTAGCTAGGAATAAAAGTCTTAATGCTACTCAAACAGAGACACGTTTTTATTTACAAACTTTTTTTTCCCACTTTATTTGTTCACAACCTCCATCTGTCCTGCCCTACTCCCCCCCTGTGTGGACACAGAGATTTGTCCTCTCTCTGTCCCTCATCCCCATGTCCACTTCTCCACATGGTGTTTTTTCACTGCCTGCTGTTGTTGTACCAACTTTAGAGTTCAAATTATTTTTATACCTCTAGCCCGCAGGACGAGGAGGAGGCATTATCTCACCCACTAATTTATATGCATGAGAATTTGGAACTCAGTGGAGATGAACTGATTAGGTTTTCAGGATCAAACATTCAAAGATCAAGACCATGAAGGTCGATGATGTCTCCAAAACCACAGGAGAGATTTAAATAAAACTGCCCACAGTTATTCATTACAAAATATAGATAAAACTTAAGGGATTCATTTAAGGCGGTGGTGCCCAACCAGTCAATCACGGTCTACTAGTTGCCCGTGAACTGCTTCCAAGTCGACCACCGGGTGTGTTGGAAAAAAACTATGAAGTCAGTGTCGTTAACTCAGCGACTTTGACACCATTTAGCGAGTATTCAGACCCTCTAGCCACTAGAGTCGCTAAAATTTGGCGACTCTGGCTTGTTTTTTTCCCCAAAAAAAGCACCAATCTGGTAGCTTTTTCTCATGTTATTGAAGAATTTTGCAGTCTATGATGTAAAATCACGTTAAGCCTGAAATCAATGAGCAGCACCTGTTGCTAATGTGGCCCCTTCCCAAAGCGCTGTGTGCTCACAAAAAAAGTTCATGCATGTGTGTGTCTGTGTTAGACAGAGAAAAGGGAGCGAGCGAGAAACATGAATTTGTCAGTGTGTGTGTAGGAGATTTGTCTGCGTGTGTGTATTTGAGAGCAGAGAAAGAAATTTTGTGTGTGTGTGTGCGTGTATGTGTGTATGTGTGTGTGTGTGTGTGTGTGTGTGTGTGTGTGTGTGTTTGAGAGAGAAGGTCATTTGTCCGTGTGTTTGAGAGAGAAAGAAATTTGTCTGCGTGTGTTTGAGAGAGAAAGGAATTTGTCTGTGTGTTTGAGAGATAAAATAATTTGTCTGTGAGTGTGTTTCAGAGAGGGGAATTTGTCTGTGTTGGTGGGTGAGCCTGGGTGTGTTCGAGACAGAAACAAACTTTTCTGTGTGTACGTTTGTTTGAGAGAGGGTTTGTTTGTGATCTCTACTGGTTGTGTAACAACAACAACAAAACCTGTTGTGAGAGCAGGTTAGGTTTGCGATGGTAACACCAGGCTTGTAGATTTCAGGAGCTTTGATATTTGAAAAGTAGATCTTGGGCACGCCTGCTTTAAGGCAATATTATTAAACAGTATGTAACAGGAAACGAGCATTTCACTTTGTCAAACGAAGTGCAAGTTACCGATCCACAATCTAGACGTGGGGTGGGCAGACTTTTTGATTGGCGGGCCACATTGATTTCTAACATTTGACAAAGGGGCCTGAACAGGAGTGGATAGATGGCATGCTTTGCTAACCGCTGGATTAGACCGATAAAATGGCGCGCTAGATTTTAAACAAGCGCTAAATGTTACATAAAGAACGTTAAATTTCGAATCTAGCTGCGCTAGGTCTGAAATCTAGTGCGATAGCGCTTAAAAACGTGCATTTAGCGGCGCTAAGTTTGAAATATAAGCGCTTGATGGAATGCTTTAATTGTTTTAACATCTAACACGTTTGTTTACACGCGTGTATTGGGCCCGATGGCTTTCCATATCTGTGCACACTGTTTATTTTGACAACATGCGCAACACGAAGACACACACATTTTACACAGTAAGCAGTGTTGTTGTAGCTTTGGCGCCATCTAGTGAGAAAACATCAGGATTACATTGAAATAAAACATTGACAGAGTTTAATTATTTAAATTTTTCAAGTTCGGCAGGCCAGATTAAACCCTTCTACGGGCCGCATGTAGTCCGCGGGCCATAGTTTGCCCATACCTGCTCTAGACCCAAATAGTTGATTTATAGGTTAAACTGTCTGAAATGTAATTTTAATCCCATAATTCCCTCAATTTTCATACCAAAAAGGTTGACTTATTAATTCTAAATAGAATGTAGATTGAAATCTACTTTCTTTTCTGACCAAACTGTTCTTTCAATGAGATATTAGATGAATTCTGGAGCTGACCAAAGTTGGACCTCGGTTTCTATTTCTGTGGATATAAATGGATTAATGTGGACAGGGTGATGTATGCCACACGGACCCCAATATAACTGCTGAGACAAATGAAAGCCAGCCTGCTGCTGGCACGGTGGAATAAAAAGACTAAATGTAAGAGTTTGGATCTACATGTACTAGCACACAGATAGCAGGTGGTCAGGTGTGCTTGTGTGCACTGCGTGAGTGAATGAGTGAGCTGAAGCTGGTGGAGATTTTCACTTCAAAGCCGTCCAAAGGCACAGCGTAGATTAAAGCGCACCAGGAATCAAAGAGCCTAAGGCGGTAGGCAGCCCACAGGTGTCCCCGCCACTGTCAGTGTGTGTGTGTTTGTTGTGTTGTAGAAAATGGGGCTTATGTCTATTTTTACCCAGAACCTCTCACGGGACGTGGAGTGGCTCCTGCTCGCTGTGGTCAGCAAAATACATCTTTCAACTCAAGGTTTTGATCTGTCAGGATGTGATTCACTAGAATAACGATTAAAATGACCTGATTTAGGAGCGAAAAGTAGTTAAAGAGGGAAATCATTCGAATTTCCGTATTTTTAAATAAACAGGACTTCTGTTAGTTCATAATTGTGATAATAATTAAAAAACAAAAGCTTGCAAGTGCATTTATTAAGTTTTATTTTCCCCTTCCTCTCGCTTCCCACTCAGTTCTGCCCACTCTGTGCGTGCACGACACAACCTAAATCTTGTTTGAGGCCACAAGTTGAGTAAAGTTGGTTTGAAGTGTTTTCTATTTCATTTGCATGTTTGAGCAATTCACTAGCCCTCCCCATTTTCTCTGGTTACCTTCCACCTTCCAAAAATATGCTTGTTAGGTTGATTGCCTGCCCAAGTGGAGGAGTTTAAGTATCTCAGGGTCTTGTTCACAAGTGGGGGAAGGATGGAGCGGGAGATCGACAGGCGGATCGGTGCGGCGTCAGCAATAACTAGGACGCTGCATCGGTCCGTCGTGGTAAAGAGAGAGCTGAGCCGAAAAGCAAAGCTCTCGATTTACAAGTCGATCTACGTTCCTACCCTCACCTATGGTCACCAGCTGTGGGTGGTGACCGAAAGAATGAGATCACAGATACAAGCGGCCGAAATGAGCTTCCTCCGCAGGGTGGCTGGGCTCTCACTCAGAGATCGGGTGAGGAGCTCTGCCATCGAGGAGGAGCTCGGTGTCGAGCCGCTCCTCCTCCAGGTCGAGGGGAGCCAAATAGGATGCCCCGTGAGCACCTCGCTGGTGAGGTGTTTCGGGCACGTCCCACCGGAAGGTGACCAAGGGGCAGACCGCGGACCCGCTGGAGAGACTATGTCTCACAGCTGGCCGGGGAACGACTTGCAATCCTTCCGGTTGAGCTGGAGGATGCAGCCGGGGTGAGAGAAGCCTGGGCTTACTGTCTGAGGCTGTTGCCCCTGTGACCCAACCCCGGATAAGCGGAAGATGACGGAAAGGAATGGTTGATTGGCTGCTACAAAATTTTCCCTAGGAGTAAGTGTCTGTCTGTGTGGCCCTGCAACAGACTTGGCGACCTGTTCGGGGTGTACCCTGCCTCTTGCCTTGAATCAGAACAATTGCCAACAAACAAAACAAACAAACAACAAAACAATTGCCCTCTAGGACTAATAAAGTTTTCTGATTCTGATTGAGCTAGATTATGGTCTGGTACACCTGTTCACCCCATCAGGGTTAACCGGTTCAGAAGACAAAACAAAACAATGGAAATCTTGATTTCTACCACCAGGTGGTCGGAAGTGGTCCTGCAGTTGGTCTCACCTCTCGTCTTCTTCTTTTGACATTTCCCTTCAGGGGGCGTCACAGCAAGTCAGTTTCTTCCATCTACCCCTATCTGCTGTATCCTCTTTGGTCACACCATCTATCTTCATGTCTTCCTTCACTGTATCCATGAACCTCCTCTTTGGTCTTCCTCTAGGCCTCTTTCCTGGTGGTTCCAAATCCAGCATCCTTCTTCTGATGTTCTCTCTCTCTCTTCTGCACATGTCCAAACCATCTCAGTCTGGCCTCTCTGACTTTAAAACCTCTAACATGTGCTGTTCCTCTGATCCTGTCCATCCTGGTCACTCCCAGAGAGATCCTCAGCATCTTCATCTCTGCTGCCTCCATCCCTGTCTTTTCCTCAGTGCCACACTCTCTAGACCAATCAGCATGGCCGCTCTCATTACGGTTTTGTACACTTTCTTTTTCATTTTAGCTGAAACTCTTCTATCACACATCACACCTGATACTTTTCTCCACCCATTCCAGCCTGCCTGCACACTCTCCATTGCTCTGGACTATTGATCCTAAGTACTTAAAATCTTCCACCGTGTTTATCTCTTCTTCCTGTAACCTCACTTTTCATGTTCATGTTTTATTAATTAATTATCCATTTGTTTTTTCTATTTATTAAAAAATCCAAATAAAGGATTGAAAACCTCAAAAGGATCGTCACACTGCCCCTATTTACCCAGGTCCAGATTTACCAGAGGGCCTCCCCACATTTCCAACACACCCACACACCACTCCACCAGAGAGAGAGATCACTGTGATGCTCCAACAAAGTTAGAAACCCTCTCAACACACACATAGGTAAGTAAACACACACGTAACGACAAAACAAGTGTGTACTCCAGGTCTGGTTGTCATGACGACACAGTCATCAGCATCCTTGCTCTTTGGCTTTGGTGGGCATCAGAGAGAAACCAAACATTACCTGGTGTGTAGACATACACACACACACACATATACATCACATACCTTATGTATCTCACACTCATTACAGCACACAGTCACACACACTATCACATAAGACACACAACCACAAATATATACACACTATCTCACACTCATCACAGCACACGGTCACACATATACACACACTATCGTAAACAATACAGCTCACACACACACACATTTTGACTTTGTCTCTCTCGCAAAGCCATTTTTTTAAAATTAGCTTAAAAAACAAAATAAAATGAATAAACACTGCTCCCTGTTGGTTATTTGCTGCAAATGCAACAAATCGTCATTTTTATTTAAAAAAAATATCTTATAATTTAATTAAGTTCAGCAAATTATTAGGTGATAAAAATAACATTGGATTAATTAAAAATAGTTTTAATAAATAAACTCTTTCCCTCTATTTTACAAAAAAAAAAAATTCAGTAAGATATGTTGAACATTTTAGAAAAAAAAATTTTTTTGGATGAACTCTAGTTCGGCATTTTTTCCTCGGAGTCAGGCTGTTCTTCCATCTCGGCTTGGCTCATCAGTTCATTGATGTTTTTCTCCAGGTCAACGATCCGGTTTCCCATCTCATCAAGTGTGAAAGTTAAAGAAATTAAACACATACGTAATATATTTTAAACATTTTTGTAAAAAAGTAAAAGTCTACTCGACCTAAAAAAAGTAGAGAATTACATGTGAATGCAGTTTATCAACTATAGGGGGCTCTCACGTAACATCACCAACCCGGAAGTCGGCCATGTTGGAGGCATAGATCAGTATGATCTATGGTCTTGTTCACGAGTGCGGGAAGGATGGAGCGGGAAATCGACAGGCGGATCGGTGCGGCGTCAGCAATAACTAGGACACTGCATCGGTCCGTCGTGGTAAAGAGAGAGCTGAGCTGAAAAGCAAAGCTTTCGATTTACAAGTCGATCTACATTCCCACCCTCACCTATGGTCACCAGCTGTGGGTGGTGATCAAAAGAATGAGATTGCGGATACAAGCGGCCGAAATGAGCTTCCTCCACAGGGTGGCTGGGCTCTCACTCAGAGACCGGGTGAGGAGCTCTGCCATCCGGGAGGAGCTCGGTGTCGAGCCGATCCACCTCCAGGTTGAGAGGAGCCAGATGGGGTGGTTCAGGATGCTCCCTCGAGCGCCTCGCGGGCGAGGTGTTTCGGGCACGTCCCACCGGGAGGAGGTCTACCCGTTTGAGGCTGTTGCCCCCGCGACCCGAAGGGGCACAGACCCGGAACAAGCGGAAGATGACGGAACGGTGTCTTTTTTTTTTTTGCTCCAAGACCAGACAATTTTTCTGCCACATCATGCTAACGACGTGGAAAACTAAATGCACCTATGCTAAAAAAAAAATGGGAAAAATACTGTGTTGT
Organism: Neostethus bicornis; assembly: GCA_902685375.1. Lineage (NCBI taxonomy): Eukaryota > Metazoa > Chordata > Actinopteri > Atheriniformes > Phallostethidae > Neostethus > Neostethus bicornis. The sequence continues at coordinate 5,750,521 of LR738551.1, read as the reverse complement.
CATTAGTTTCATCCTGATCTGTGCCTCCAAAATGGCCGACTTTCAGGGTTTAGTCTCGTGGGTGAAAGCACTATACAATAAGTTTTAGTTTCATCCATTGTTGGTCGACAACTATGGATTCCAAAGCCAGACTTTTTCTAACTTTACTGTCTTCTGTAAAAGATTTTTTGTGGGTTTAAAAAATGTGCTTCTCGTGATGGCAGCAAACCTAAGCTGAGCGCCATGTTTTTGTTGAATTTTTATGTATGCTGAAAATAAAAAGTTCAAAATGGCTAAAGAGCTTAAGTTTACTGAGCAGCTAAAGTTGGGATACTAGTTAAAAACTAAAGTTAGTTAAACAACTAAAGCTTTGTTAGCGTTAGCATTGAAGCTATTGTCAATGTAAATGCTAATGCTACCAAAAAATGTTGATTTTTTTTTTTGTTTTTTGCTGTGGTTGTATGTATTTGTGTTGTGAAACCCCCTGAAAACAAGTTGTTGCATTTAATAAATAAATACACATTTTAACATATATGCTAATGTTAGCATAACCGCTAGTATTAGCATAGATGCTAATGTTAGCGGAGGTTTTTTTTTTTTTTTTTTGACTACCGGCCGGGCTCCTGTCCCGGATGGATGAGATCCGCCCGGAGCTCCTAAGGGCTCTGGATGGTGTTGGGCTGTCCTGGCTGACACGCCTTTGCACCATTGCATGGACATCTGGGACGGTGCCTCTGGATTGGCAGACTGGGGTGGTGGTCCCTCTTTATAAGAAGGAGGATCGGAGGGTGTGCTCCAACTACCGAGGGATCACACTCCTCAGCCTCCCAGGGAAGGTCTATTCGGGAGTACTGGAGAGTACTCCCGATCGGAGGGTGTGCTCCAACTACCGAGGGATCACACTCCTCAGCCTCCCAGGGAAGGTCTATTCGGGAGTACTGGAGAGAGGGTCCGTCGGTTGTCGAGTAGGAGGAGGAATGCCGGAGGGGTCGGTGTCGAGCCGCTCCTCCTCCAGGTCGAGAGGAGCGAGATGGGGTGGTTTGGGCATCTGGTCAAGATGCCCACCGAGCGCCTCGCAGGCGAGGTGTTTCGGGCACGTCCAACCGGGAGGAGACCAAGGAGCCGACCCCGGACCCGCTGGAGAAACTATGTCTCACAGCTGGCCGGGGAACGACTCTGGATCCTTCAAGGTGAGCTAGAGGATGCAGCCGGGGTGAGAGAGGCCTGGGCTTCCCGTTTGAGGCTGTTGTCCCCGCGACCCGGCCCTGGAACAAGCGGAAGATGACGGAACGGAACTAATGTTAGCATAAATGATAATAGAGTTGAAATGTTATGAACCTTTATTATTATAATATATTAATATTTAGTAGGTAGCACAGTGGCCTCACAGCCAGGAGTTCAGAGTTCGAATCCTAGGTGGGACGAGGCTTGGAAAACTGGTCTTTCTGTGTGGAGTTTGCATGTTCTCCTTTTCTTCAGGCACTCCGGTTTCCTTCCACCCTCCAAAAATACGCATGTTAGATAGATTGACCATTACGAAAATTGCCCTGAGGAATGAGTGTCTATGGTGACCAGTTTAGGTTGTACCCTGCCTCTCGCTTTAAATCAGCCGGGACATACTCCGGCATACCAGCCAACCTGTTAAGGAATTAGCAGTTCAGACGACGAAAAGATATCGATGCTAATTTATGCTACAGTTAGCGTATATGCGCCTAGTGGTTTCATCTGTGTGAGCTATCCCGGGATATCTCGGTACCATCTCGGGATATGACAACCAATCAGCGTCTGAGTACGCTATATCTCGGTATATTCTCGGGATATATCAACCAATCAGCGTCTGAGTACGCTATATCTCGGTACCATCTCGGTATATGACAACCAATCAGCGTTCGAGTTCCAACCTTGGTCTTGGCCTGACGTCATAAATAGAGCGCCAATGCTAACGCTAGCATAAAAAACGATTCCAACTCAAAATGTTTGATTTGAGACCGTTTAAAGCCGTTAAAATCGGTCAGTTAGACTTAAAACGGTTCAAAAATGCATCGAAGTAGAAAAAAGATAGATATATAATAATGAGAAACAGTAAAACAGGACATTCAATTGTTTAAAGTTAATAAATACTGTTTTTACGTAGCTAACAAAAGCTCGTAGTTTTAAAAGAAGAATAAATTCGCGGTAAAAAGGATATTTCTTGTTAACAGTTGTGTGGCATACTCTTGGAATCTTTCCTGAAGACTCTGCAGTGTGGTCTCCAGCTAGAAAAACAAAAAAAAAGTATTAATAAAAACGAATTAAAACAGCTTTTTGTTCTCTTGTGAAGGTTTTCTAATTTAATTCGACAGTAAAATCCAAAAAAAAAGGAGAAAAACTTACCAGCTCCGACACGTTGTCTGATTTTTTACACTGATTTTGCGACATTTTCACTTTTATTAAGGTTAATTATTGTTAAAGTCGCAGAGAAATCCAGATGTGACTTCTTTAACTTTGCGGTTAAAACTGAAAATGACAACTTCCGGTTCGAGGCTCTTTCAAAATAAACTCCGACCCGAATGCTAAAACTTTCGGTTAAATATTTAATTATTTCTTAGCATTTAAACATTAAACAGTTGTATGTATGGAGACACATCTCAAACAAAGCCAAAAATATTCATTAACTTAATTTGTTATTAACATTTACAGGGGCGAATCCAGGATTTTCTAAAAAGGGGGGGAGGTGGCGTGAGTCCATAGGTAAAACGGGCACCTGTGGTGCTCCCTAATATGGAGGGTCTGGGGGCATCCCACCCTAGAATATTTTGAAAAATAAGTAATTTTTCTGCATTTTGGTGTATATTTTTCCCAAAGTTTATGATAATGAAAGTAGTAAGAACACTTTTTTGGGGCCCTCCCCCCTGGATTTGCTTTCATAGAGTCTGATCACCAGCTGTGGGTGGTGACCGAAAGAATGAGATTGCGGGTACAAGCGGCCAAAATGAGCTTCCTCCGCAGGGCTCTCACTCAGAGATCGGGTGCATCAGCGAGTGAATAAGCAATAACTAGGACGCTGCATCGGTCTGTCGTGGTAAAAACAGAGCTAAGCTGAGCAGCAGGTCTGGGGTCTGCCCCTTGGTCTCCTCCCGGTGGGACCTGCCCAAAACAACTAGCCTGCGAGGCGCTCGGGGGGGCATCCTGACCAGATGCCTGAACCACCCTATTTGGCTCCTCTCGTCCTGGAGGAAGAGCAGCTTGACACCGAGCTCCTCCCTGGTGGCAGAGCTCCTCACCCGATCTCTGAGTGAGAGCCCTCTGAAAAGACCTCGGAAAAGACCCTCAGAGATAATACAGACTCACGTGGTCTGACGTGATCATTATCAACACAAACATGCACTGTATTCAGAAAGTATTCCACTGAATACAGTGTGTTATCACTGCGATGCAGCGTCAGCAATAACTAGGGCGCTGCATCGGCCCGTCATGGTAAAGAGAGAGCGGAGCTGAAAAGCAAAGCTCTTGATTTACGTTCCTACCCTCACCTATGGTCACCAGCTGTGGGTGGTGACCGAAAGAATGAGATTGCGGGTACAAGCGGCTGAAATGAGCTTCCTCTGCAGGGTGGCTGGGCTCTCACTCAGAAATCGGGTGAGGAGCTTTGCCGTCCGGGAGGAGCTCGTTGTCGAGCCGCTCCTCCTCCAGGTCGAGAGGAGCCAGATGGGGTGGTTCGGGCATCTGGTCAGGATGCCCCCCGAGCGCCTCGCAGGCGAGGTGTTTCGGGCACGTCCCACTGGGAGGAGACCAAGGGGCAGACCCCGGACCCGCTGGAGAGACTATGTCTCACAACTGGCCGGGGAACGAGTTGGGATCCTTCCAGGTGAGCTAGAGGATGCAGCCGGGGAGAGAGAGGCCTGGGCTGCCCGTTTGAGGCTGTTGACCCCGCGACCCGACCCTGGAACAGGCGGAAGATGACGGAACGGAACGGAAGAGTCTGGTCGCAGGATGGCAATAATGAGTTCTTAATATTCTCTTATTTCTGTTTTTTGCTGCACAGTATTCACTGTTTTACCCCGTCGGCTGTTTGGTAATAGTTTTCAATGCAGTTAAATTTTATTTATTTTGTGACCCAATGTCACAAAATAATTGCTCTAACGGGCGTCATTCACGTTGTAGACTCAAAAAAAGCCCAAAAACAAAACAAGAAAAAAAAAATGTATTGACACAGTTTCACAGTCTAAACAAACTAAACAAACAGCTAGCAGAATCATTTCAGCACATTCCTGCCCTTAGACCTTCCTTCACGTTGAGGAAGAACTCCGAAAAAATAAAAATCCAGCAGTAGCAAGAAATAGAAGAAACCTCATGGGGGTCCACACAAAAGAGGGATCCCTCGCCAGGGGACATTGACCAATGTGTCTAAGACTGTTTTTTGAATATTAGTTGATTCTTGTCAACATCTACTGTATATATCTGAGGAAATCAGTAGATGGGCTTCATCCGGATGGAAACAGGACGGTAGATCAAAATGTTCAGTTCTTACATTTTTTTACCAATATCTGTATTTTTTTGGTGTTATTCCAGTATGATACGTTCCGTTCCGTAGTCTCACGCTTATCCATAGCCAGGTCGCAGGGGCAACAGCTGCAGATGGGAAACCTAGGCTTCTCTCATCCCTCAACCTGAAGCTCACCCTGGGCGCCAGCTGAGAGACATAGTCTTTCCAACAGGTTCAGTGCCTGCCTCTGGGTCTCCTTTCAGTAGGATGTGACCAAAACACCTCATCAGTGAGGCACTCAAAAAGAACTCGTTTGTGTCCTTGTGTGTACATGTTTAATCAAATTCTGTTCAATTTTAATTGTATAGCCCAAAAGCACAAAATTTCTGTCTCAATGGGCTTCGCATTGAAGATTCAGAAAGATGAAAAACAAGAAAAAAAGGAATGTATAAACACAAATACACAGCAAGAAAACTAACAAATGCTAGCTAGACAATACTAGCACATTCCTGCCCTTAGACTCTCCTTCTCGGTGAGGAAAAACTCCTAAAAAACCCGTGAGTGGGGAAAAAATGAGAAACCTCGTGGGGATCCACACGAAAAAGAGATCCCTCCCATGGGACGAGCAACCAATGTATCAAAGTTTATTGTTTAAATATCTAAAGAAGTCAACGAATGTTCTTCATTCTTATGGAAAAAGTACCTGGAAAAGGGACTCTTTAATTTAAAACACATTTGCCCTTTCCCTCCATATTTTTTTTCATTTCAGAAAACACAATTTCCATTCCGTTCCGTCATCTTCCACTTGTTCCGGGGTCGGGTTGCGGGGCAACAGCCTCAAACGGGCAGCCCAGGTCTCTCTCTCCCCGGCTGTATCCTCAAAGTCACCCGGAAGAATCCCAAGTCGTTCCCCGGCCACCTATGAGACATAGTCTCTGCAGCGGATCCGGGGTCTGCCTCTTGGTCTCCTCCCGGTGGGACGTGCCCGAAACAACTCGCCTGCGAAGCGCTCAGGGGGCATCCTGACCAGATGACCGAACCACCCCATCTGGCTCCTCTCGACCTGGAGGAGGAGCGGCTCGACACCGAGCTCCTCCCGGATGGCAGAACACCTCACCCCATCTCTGAGTGAGAGCCCAGCCACCCTGCTGAAGAAGCTCATTTCGGCCGCTTGTATCCGTGATCTCATTCTTTCGGTCACCACCCACAACTGGTTACTATAGGTGAGGGTGGGAACGTAGACCGACTTGTAAATCGAGAGCTTTGCTTTTCGGCTCAGCTCTCTCTTTACCACGACGGACCGATGCAGCGTCCTAGTTATTGCTGATGCTGCACCGATCCGTCTGTCGATCTCCCGCTCCATCCTTCCCCCACTCATGAACAAGACCCCGAGATACTTAAACTCCTCCACTTGGGGCAGGACCCTGTCCCAAAAACACAATTTATCACGCTATTATTGTGAAGGCGTGTACACAAGTACTTCTGGTGTTTTTGCAGACTGTCATATAAATAAAGAATTAATCATCTTTTTAAATGTAGTTTACGTTTAAAAATCGAATCTAGAAGTGCTACAATTTTTGAAAACACACACCGTATGTAAGGCGGGAATAAGCATCGTTTGACTCATCAGTGTCGGATACCTGTGATTCTGAAAATGCAGCACCTTGTGTTTCTAAATCTTAAATCTTTTTCAAAAGATGAATAACTTTACCTGTTTTTTAAAAAATATACATTTAAAAAAATGGATCGTGATCCTGTCTGACTGACTGATAAAAGATGAATATCTCTCCATGTGGTAATCTTACATCATTTGACTTAAGCCTTAATAAATTGTTATAATTCAGATTTAATCTCTATCTGAATGTGATGACAAATTTAAAATATACTGCACAAAAATTAGGATTTTTAGTACAGTTTGGGCTGTGAAGTAAAAAAAAAAAAAAAAGACATCTATAAATAACTAGATGATATGAAATATTTAAGGAAGTCTTCTCAGCATCTGTCCTGACAAGTAGAGAAAATGATGGAGGACAGATTGCACTGGCAGACTCCCCCATCACCACTGTAGACTCTTTCTGCTTCCTTGGCACTACCATCACACAGTCATCTTAGTCACTTTATAACCTGGATCCCCACATCTCTTAGTCACTTTATAACCTGGATCCCCACATCTCTTAGTCACTTTATAACCTGGATCCCCACATCTCTTAGTCACTTTATAACCTGGATCCCCACATCTCTTAGTCACTTTATAACCTGGATCCCCACATCTCTTAGTCACTTTATAACCTGGATCCCCACATCTCTTAATCACTTTATAACCTGGATCCCCACATCTTTTAGTTACTTTGTAACCTGGATCCCCACATCTCTTAGTAGAAAATTAATTTTTTCATAGACATAAATAGAAGATAAGTGTTAACCCTATAAAGCCCACCCAAAAAATAAATGTCAGAAAATTAAAATTTTTGGGAAAAATAATTAAATAATAATAATAAAAATAATACATAATTAATTAATTAATTAATTAATAATTATTTGTTAATTAATAATAATATTAATAATAATATTAATAATAATAATAATAATAATAATAATAATAATAATAATAAATTGCGTATCAAATATGATACGTTTCGCTTTATAGGGTTAAAAAAAACCTTTCCAATATGGCGCCGTATTTAGAATTACCTGTCCAAGATGGCGCCGAAGCAGACACTGTAGAATCCATTCTTTTACGTCATTGAAATCGACTGACTTCAACAATTCTGATTGGTCAAATTTCAAATGCGGAAGTTCATAATCCTAAATAAAGAAACAGACAGACCGGTTCAGCCACCTTCGAAAGAAATGTAGGAAATCTATTTTTTTCACGTTAAAAACGGGTTCTATTCTCCTTTTTTTTTTTTGCACATGTTTTTGGGGAATCTATTTTTCTTGAGCTAGGTTGTTAGCGGTAGCTTCCAGCACTAGTTTCCATCTCTAAACGTTGAATCAGGGACATTGTTTTAACCACATAATTGAATAAAATATAGATAAATTTGTCTTTAATTAACCTGCACATGGTTTAAAATTAAGCTGCTGTTCTGTTAGTGATGGCGTGGCGTTGCGTGGAAGCAGAAAAACACGCGTGATAAGAAAATGATGCAACTCAGAGTGTAAAAAAATCAAGAGTTCCTGATCAAAGCATGGATGAAGAAGAGGAATTTGATCAGATTGTTCTGGTGTTTAACACACTGGTTTCTTGGATTGCTGCTGGTGCCATGGTGTTTGGAGGAGTGGTCCCATACATCCCACAGTACAGAGACATCCACAGGACACAGAATGCAGAGGGATTCTCTACATATGTGTGTCTGGTCCTGCTGGTCGCAAACATCCTCAGGATACTCTTCAGGTATTACTACACTCTCAGAACAGATGATCATCAAGTTTAAATTTATAGATCAGATCTGATCAAAGTGATGGAAAAGACCGTTCAGTCATCTTCCACTCGTTCCAGGGTCGGGTCAGAGGGGCAACAGCCTCAGACGGGCAGCCCAGGCTTCTCTCACCCCAGCTGCATCCTCCAGCTCACCCGGAAGGATCCCGAGTAGTTCCCCTGCCAGCTGTGAGACATAGTCTCTCCAGCGGGTCCGGGGTCTGCCTCTTGGTCTCCTCCTGGTGGGACGTGCCCGAAACAACTAGCCTGTGAGGCGCTCGAGGGGGGGGGGGCGGCGCTTCCTGACCAGACGCCCGAACCACCCCATCTGGCTCCTCTCGACCTGTAAAATTTAAACATTTGCAGCCGAGTGTGAAGCGGCCGGTATGGGAATTAGCGCCTCCAAATCTAAGACTATGGTCCTCGCCCGGAAAAGGGTGAAATGCCCCCTGTGGGGCAGGAGACGCTTAAAATCCTGCCCCAAGTGGAGGACTTTAAGTATCTTGGCGTCTTGTTAACGAGTGCATCAGCAATAACTAGGACGCTGCATTGGTCTGTCGTGGTAAAGACAGAGCTGAGCTGTGCAGCAGGTCTGGGGTCTGCCCCTTGGTCTCCTCCTGGTACGACGTGTCCGAAACAACTAGCCTGCCAGGCGCTCGAGGGGGGAATCCTGAGCAGATGCCCGAACCACCCCATCTGGCTCCTCTTGACCTGGAGGAGGAGCGGCTCGACACTGAGCTCCTCCCGGATGGCAGAGCTCCTCAAACGATCTCTGAGTGAGAGCCCTCGGAAAAGCCTCACCTATGGTCACCAGCTGTGGGTGGTGACTAAAGGAATGAGATCACAGATCCAAGCGGCCGAAATGAGCTTCCTCCGCAGAGTGGCTGGGCTCTCACTCAGAGATCGGGTGAGGAGCTCTGCCATCCGGGAGAAGCTCGGTGTCGAGCCACTCCTCTTCCAGGTCTAGAGGAGCCAGATGGGGTGGTTCAGGCATCTGGTCAGGATGCCCCCTAGCGCCTCGCTGGTGATGTGTTTCAGGCACGTCCCACCAGGAGGAGACCAAGAGGCAGACCCCGGACGCGCTGGAGAGAGTATGTCTCACAGCTGGCTGGGGAACGACTTGGGATCCTTTAGGGTGAGCTGGAGGATGCAGCTGGGGTGAGAGAGGCCTGGGCTTCCCTTCTGAGGCTGTTGCCACTGCGACTTGGCCCTGGATGAGCGGAAGATGACGGAACAGAACAGATGTTTGAATGGATAGATCAGATCTGATCCTGGTGATGTAAAAGACCCTCAGAGAAAATACAGATTCACATGGTCTCACGTGATTCGTATCAACACAAACATGCACTGTATTCAGAAAGTATTCCACTGAATACAGTGTGTTATACACACAACAAAGACCCTTATTCTATCTTATGTATTTGTAACTTTTACCATTTACTTGAACTTATACTCTTTTACTAAACTATCACATCTTAAACTTTTCTCCCCTCGTTCCACTTCAGCTGAATACGCTTCTTCACCTCTTTTCCACACTCCACTGTGCTGGATTGTGAATCCTAATTTCTTAACTCTCTCCATTCTGTTCTGTTGTCCTCTGCTTTTCGGGGCCAGGTCACGGGGCAACAGCTTCAGAAAAGAAAAATATCTACAATAGAAACGGGCAAACTATGGCCCAGCATAGCATTCTTCTTACATTTACAAAAAAACCCTTCACGGTACTCATTAAAGTTCAGTTTCATCAAACCAGATGAAGCTTTTTAATCTAACTCGCCAAACATAACAAAGTTACATCTAATTGTTTTGATTTGTTACAGAATTTTCAGGTTTAAATTCGTTGTTTGAATGAAAGCCATTTTTAAGACTATTCTTTCCCAACTTGAACTCGTTTCTTTTTTAATTCAGTCTAGTTTTATTCACACTTCCTGGTAACAGCTTCTTCTTCTCCTTTCATCATTCCCTTCAGGGGGCGCCACAGCAAGTCAGTTTCTTCCATCTAACCCAGGCATGGTCAAACTATGGCCCGTGGGCCACATGCGGCCCGTTAAACGCTTTAATCCGGCCCGCCAAACTAGAAAAAATTGAATAAATAAATGACTCTTAAGTGCCTTATTTCTAACCCTCCACGAAGCTTTCAGGTAGTGCTGGTCAACTGACCCTATCGTGAGCGTTCTAGTGCACTATCGCACTAGATTTTAGACCTAGTGCCGTTAGATTTGAAATTTAAGGCTCTTGATGTAACATTTGTAACATGTGGCATCAGCAATAACTAGGACGCTGCATCGGTCCATCGTGGTTAAGAGAGAGCTGAGCCAAAAAGCAAAGCTCTCGATTTACAAGTCGATCTATGTTCCAACCCTCACCTATGGTCACCAGCAGTGGGTGGTGACCGAAAGAATGAGATCGCGGGTACAAGCGGCCAAAATGCGCTTCCTCCGCAGGGTGGCTGGGCTCTCACTCAGAGATCGGGTGAGGAGCTCTGCCATCCGGGAGGAGCTCGGTGTCGAGCCGCTCCTCCAGGTCGAGAGGAGCCAGATGGGGTGGTTCAGGCATCTGGTCAGGATGCCCCCTGAGCGCCTCGCGGGCGAGGTGTTTCGGGCTTGTCCCACCGGGAGGAGACCAAGGGGCAGACCCCGGACCTGCTGGAGAGACTATGTCTCACAGCTGGCCAGGGAACAACTCGGGATCCTTCTGGATGAGCTGAAGGATGCAGCTGGGGTAAGAGAAGCCTGGGCTTCCCGTCTGAGGCTGTTGCCTCCACGATCCCGCTCCGAATGAGCGGAAGATGATGGAACAGATGATCACCATGTTTAAATTCATAGATCAGATCTGATCCTAAAAGACCCTCAGAGAAAATACAGATTCACATGGTTTCATGTGATTAGTATCAACACAAACATGCACTGTATTCAGAAAGTATTCCACTGAATACAGTGTGTTATACACATCAAGGACCCCAATCCTTGCATGTGTATATGTAACTTTTACTGTTTACTTGAACTGATACTCTTCTACTAAACTATCACACCTTAATCTTTTCTCTACTCCTTCCACTTCAGCTGAATACGCTTCTTCACCTCTTTTCCACACGCCATTGTACTGCATTGTTAATCCTAATTTCTTAACTCTCTCCATTCTGTTCTGTTGCTTCATGTCTTCCTTCACTGTATCCATGAACCTCCTCTTTGGTCTTCCTCTAGTCCTCTTTCCTGGTGGTTCCAAATCCAGTATCCTTCTTCTGATGTACTCTCTCTCTCTCTCTCCTCTGCACATGTCCAAACCATCTCAGTCTGGCCTCTCGGACTTTAAAACCTCTAACATGTGCTGTTCCTCTGATCCTGTCCATCCTGGTCACTCCCAGAGAGATCCTCAGCATCTTCATCTCTGCTACCTCCATCTCTGTTTCCTGTCTTTTTCTCAGTACCACTGTCTCTAGACCGAACAGCATTGCCGGTCTCACCACAGTGTTGTTAAGCTACAGATTCACAGAGGAGCCTAGATGTGAAGCCAAATACAAACTTTGAGTTGAACTAATTTGATTCCTGTGATTTCACGTCTTTGATTCACCCGACAACGCTAACTATTCTGCTTCTTTTTTTTTTTTTTTTTTCTTCCTGTAGATTCGGCCACTACTTTGAGACGCTCCTGCTGTGGCAGAGTATCATCATGATCTGCACCATGCTCATCATGCTTAACCTCTGCACCAAAGTCCGCATGACTACTGAGCTCAACACGAAGAGACGCTCTTTCATAGGTCAGAAATACTAACCTGCATGTGTGTGTGAGAGAGATGTGGTGATGAAGAGCAGGGAGAAGTTCAGAGTTTAGTCAAAGATGCTAAACTGTCTTCTTAAATTAGAAGCTGCAATAAAAATCTATGATAAATGGAGCCCACAAAAAATATTAAGGGGTGTTTCAATCGAAAAATACATTGAACAGAGAAGCATTTTGGAAGAAAAATAACTTCCGAAATAATGTAAAAGTTTAAAATAACATTATAGTAGATATTCTAACTAGAGTGCCATCTTTTTCAGACTATAAGTTGCACCTGAGTAAAAGTCACACCAGCCCAAAAAATGCACTAAAGCAGAGGTCCCCAACCTTTCCTGAGAAAAAGATGTTGTTTTTTTTTTTAAATAAATAGTAAACTTAAATCCTTTTTGTCCTCACGAGAAAATTTGTTAGTTGCGTCTTTATAACACGAAAACATTCTCTCTGCTCAAATGTAATCTGGTTGCTATGGTAACGGTAAAGATACCTTCAAAATAAAGGACAACACAAAAACAAAGTGAACAAAAATAACAGTTAACTCCTCACAGTAAGACTAGATCAATCGGAGTTCTGAGTTTATTTTGCTGGAACCAGACAGTCCCATTTTGACCTGAAACCTGAACAGTGTTTCTAAAGTCCAGTCTGCTTCGTAATTCTGTATCCGGGGCACTTTTCTAATTAAAACATCGTCATCAATAATCAAGAAAACCTTAAAATAAAGGCTCAAATAATAAACCAAATGGAAATAATGGAAGTTAATTCTTTCTTCTATGCGGTCCGGTACCACATGACCCATGGCCTGGTACCGGTCCGCGGCCCGGTGGTTGGGGACCACTGCACTAAAGGAACAAAAAAACAATAGAGTTGAAACTCGAGTGCCCTCCTGCAGGAAAGTGTGAAAATGACGTGAAATGATGGTAAAAATGCGTTAATAATTCCACATATAAGTCGCTCCGGATTATAAGCCGCACCCCTGACCAAACTATGAAAAAACTTAGACTTATATTCTGAAAAATATGGTATCTTCCATGTACAGTATATCTCTTTCTATAGTTACGTATCTTGTTGCACCGGAATAGTAAAACCTGAAACAATAGCTTTCTAATTTTTGGTTTTAGACAGTAGAAGACCGGTGATGCTGTGAGTCTGTGGGAGATAAAATAAGTTTTAAGGTTTCAAAATTAAACTATGGTCGTGAAAAGTGCTACGTAAAAATAATAATGCAATTAACCAGTTGCAAATGGCCGCAATTTTCACTACAATTTTCACTCAATTGCCCCAAGGTTACAGCATCTCTTTTTGGCTCTGAGCTGCCAACTGATTTGTCAGGGTATTCATAGCTGGCCAATCAGCTTGGTTGTGGGATGGGTCACTGTGCGGGGCTTGTCATCTCAGTTAATCTGCAATAGTTTTAACGTCTCCATATACCTTTAAAACAATAAAAAGTTACTCAATGTTACATGTTTTTAATATTGTTTAACATTTAGTATTAAATAACAGTTAAAATTCCAATACAAGAGAAAAATATCATAAATACATATTTCGTCGATATCAGTTTTTTTTCTCAAACAATTTTACACCAACTTTATTTTTTTTTTATTCCATTCATCCTTGTTTGAGCAGTTTGTGAGCGCTCCTGTTCAATATTTGGGAAACTATTCAATGTTCTTGGCCATGGATTTTGTTCTCCACCACGCCCACATTCTAACATACTCAGTTCCAACAGGGGGAGCTATTTCTATCTGAAAGCATCTAAATCAGAAAACAAAAGATTTGCAAACTTTTCTCTTCACCTGATTTCTGAGACCTCAAACGGGATTTCTGCTGTTGTGGATGTCTCCAGGGGGCGGGACAATGCAAGTAGCAAGACGAGGGGGGAATTCAGTGTCAAAACCAAAACAGAATACAGGGATTTGTGAACTTTTTTCAAATTAAAACAGTATTTGTCAAAGCCAACAAAAGATACCATCTTTAACAATATGAGATAAGAATGATCAACCTATTAAAGCAAAATAGCCTTAAATAAGTAAGTAAATGGTTCCAAAATCGTCCCTGTTGGCGTGCTAGATACTATCAGAGGATTAGCGGTAAGCTGAAACATTTTCTTTTTATCACACTCTTAAAAAGTTACTCAGTAACTTTCACCGTAAGCTGGTATTTATTTTTTTCCATCCAGTCTTGTTTGAGTGTGTCGAGTCGTCCTTTACTGTTTGCTCAGTGTTTTATTTTAGGTTTGCACTTTGGTTTGTCTGTGTGTTTTATACCGCTGCTACACGCCCTCAAGTCCAGCGTGTGGGCGTGTCCCAATGGGCTGCTTTTTAAGTATCAAACCTTCTGACATCTAACAGTCCAGTGCCATCATCACGAACACCCAGAGATTGTTTTCAGCATGCAGTAAAACTACCCTCACAAATTCCCATTTTTCAAAAACAGACACACACAGGCAAATCCCTCTCACACAGACACACACACATATATAAATTCCTCTCTCTCAAACACACACACACACCAACACACAGACAAATCCCTCTCACAAAGACACACATACAGATACAAATTCCTCTCTCTCAAACACACACAGACAAATCCCTCTCACACAGACACACATACAGATACAAATTCCTCTCTCTCAAACACACACACACCAACACACAGACAAATCCCTCTATCTTTCTCACACACACACTCACACAAATCCCTATCTCTCCCTCTCTCGCTCTCTCACACACACCCACATACTCATACACATCCACCCACACACAGGCAAATCCCTCACTGACATACACACAGACAAATTCCTGTCTCTCAAACACACATAGAGACAAATCCCTCTCTCGCGCTCGCTCTTTTTCTCTCTCTAACACACACAGACATTTTCCGCGTGTGCAGCGCTTTGAGAGGGGTCACAGTTGCAGCAGACGCTGCTCATTGAGAACAGGCTTAGCAACGCACTTTCACGACACAGACCCCACAATCTCATAACTAGAAAAAGCATCTAGATTGACGCGCTTAAAAAAAATAAAAAGTTGCTCAATTTTAGCAACTCTAGTGGCGAGAGTGTCTGAATACTTGTTAAATATAGCGTCAAAGTGGCTGAGTTGACAACACTGACCCTACACACCTGGTGATCAACTTGGGATTGACTAGTTGGTCACCCCTGGTTCAGAGATTTAATTTGAAAAACTGCACAATTGGGAGTTATGCGAGAAAGCAGCAGAAAGGAGGTCCTTTTTATCACTTCCTGTTGGTGAGTCTGAGATCATCTTTGTACAGCATCAATACGTCTTTTGAAAATCTGCTGTCGTAAGTTGTTTAAAAAATGTGATTATTAATTTCTCCCCCCACACTTGACCCTCTTGTAGACATCTTAAAAGTTTCAGGAATTGTCTGAACGAGGAAAACCAAGCTGTGTTTTTGTCTTCCTTTATTTTTGGCTGTAGCGACAGACATAAAGGACGAGGAGATCAGAATCCCTAAGAGGCTCTTTCTGGGTACGTACGGATGTTACTGTGTCCACCATCAAACATCAGTGATAGTTCATAAACCCCTCCCTTTTCATTCTCACGTGCTTCCTGCATGATAAGCTCCCGGCTAACCACTAACATCACCAAAATAAAAGCATGTTGTTTCTATTAATACATCTGTGCTGTAGTCATCTAACACAGAGGTCCCCAACCTTTGCTGCGCTACGGACCAGTTTGGCGTCTGATAATATTTCCACGGACCAGTCTGAAGGTGTAGCAGAAAAACAAAAACAAAATTTTTTTTTTTGAATAAATAATAAACTTAAATGATTTTTGTCCGCACGAGAAAATTTATTTGCTGCGTCTTTAGGGGAAACGGCAGCACAGTGGTTAGCGCGTTCGCGCGTGGACCGGAAGGTTGCGGGTTTGCGGCCCACAGAGGGCACGTCTAGGGGTCCTTGGAGAAGACACCTAACCCCCGCTTCTCCCACCATTGGCGCCGTCAAAGGGCAGCCTGCTGCGGTGTAAGGAGTGCAGCACACAAATTTCCTTTGTGAGGGATGAATAGAGTAATTTATTTTTAATTTATTTATTTATTTATAACATGAAAACATTCTCTCTGCTCCAACGTAATCTGGTTGCCTTGGCAATGGTAAACATACCTTCAAAATAAAGGACATCACAAAAACAAAGTGAATAAAAATACCAGTTACGCTCCTCACAGTAAGACTAGATCAATCGGAGTTCTGAACTTGTTTTGCTGGAACCAGACAGTCCCATTTTGACCTGAAACCTGAAGAGTGTTTCTAAAGTCCAGTCTGCTTCGTAACTCTGTATCCGGTTACTTTTCAAATTAAAATATCGTCGTGAAGAATCAAGAAAACCTTTCTAATAAAGGCTCAAATAATAAACCAAATGGTAATAATAGAAGTTATTTCTTCATTCTTTGCGGCCCGGTACTACATGACCCACGGCCCTGTATCGGTCCGCGGCCCAGGGGTTGGGGACCACTGATCTAACATATTCACTGCATTTTTTTAACCACTTTGATTCCTTCAATGCATGAATCAGAA
This sequence comes from Neostethus bicornis, assembly GCA_902685375.1. Taxonomy (NCBI): domain Eukaryota; kingdom Metazoa; phylum Chordata; class Actinopteri; order Atheriniformes; family Phallostethidae; genus Neostethus; species Neostethus bicornis. Next base: position 5,734,351 of record LR738551.1, on the reverse strand, counting down.
CAAATTTAAACCAAGTGATATTTAATGTTTATTTAATTGTATGATGTTTTTGTTTTCTGCAAATCAACTTCTTGGTAGTTCTCATTTTGAGTCTGTTAAATATTAATTTTGTGGATCATTTAAAGAGCTTTACATACAGGAGAGAGATTCCTGATCCTGGCCGGAGCTAAACTGGATGTCAGTGTCTGTAAATTTGCAGTTTTGAAGACTTTTGAAATAGTTTCAGAAAACAAATCTGAACCTTGGTATAGTCGTCAAACTTGAGCACCAGTAACAACACATTTGAATTATAAATGGCCATGTAATTAACAAATAAAATGCAGAAAAGTTATACAAAATTAAGCCACAGATCTACCGACAAATAGTTGGTAGATCTGTATTGATTATTAAAACGCTCGACATCTTTATGTGGAGAATGTGGCGGAGGTGTTAAGAATCAAGGCCGTCTGTGCTTCTGGGATGCTATTATAAACATCTCCCAGGTATTTTATTGAAACTGACTGCAGGTACTCTGTACCAACTATAGATGAACTGATTAAGTTTTTATAGTCATGCAACCACAGGTCAAGGTCACAAAATTTAAAAAACAAAACAAGAATAGACGTCAAACGTTATGTTCTGTCGTCTTTCGCTTATCTGGGTCGGGTCGCGGGTGCAACAGCCTCAGACATGAAGCCCAGGCTTCTCTCGCCCCAGCTGCATCCTCCTGCTCACCCGGAAAGATCCCGAGTTGTTCCCCAGCCACCTGTGACACATAACCTCTCCAGCGAGTCCGGGGTCTGCCTCTTGGTCTCCTCCCAATAGAACGTTCCCGAAACACCTCACCTGTGAGGAACTCGGGGGGCATCCTGACCAGATGCCCGAACTACTCCATCTGGCATCTCTTGATCTGGAGGAGGAGCGGGTTTGACACAGAGCTCCACACAGAGCCGGACACAGAGCTCCTCCTGGATGGCAGAGCTCCTCACCCGATCTCTGAGTGAGAGCTCAGCCATCCTTCAGAGGAAGCTCATTTCGGCCGCTTGTATCTGTGATCTCATTCTTTCGGTCACCACCCACAGCTGGTGACCATGGGGGGGGGGACGTAGATCGACTTTACCCTGCAGTAGCATCATTTCTATGGTCGGATTTTTTTATTGGATATCTTGTGTTTTAGAGCCAAAAAAAAAAGTTAATTTACCTCCAAAGACTTGCAGATTTAAAACAATCACAAATTTTCACAAACTGAAATGTAAGCAACAAAGAAAGTGGTTGAAAAATAATCATCTGTAATGATAAATGATGAGCATGCTTTAATTAACGAGACGTTAGAGATCTTTTTCATTTCTCATTAAAGCGGCACGAGGAATGAAGCATCCCTGAGAACGTCTTCCAGCATGTCGATGTGTCTCATGGTCACTAACATGTTCCAGCGACTGCTTTTCTAACGTTTTATTGGTCAAAATTTAACTTAGTTTAATACCGGCCTTTACAGTAAAATCCTTAAATCCATTAAACTGCTTATAATTTTTCTGTTTGATCCATAAAGTCTGTCCTAACCCGTCTTTGTTGATGCAGAAAAATCTTCTTTTTAATGGCTGATTTCTGTCAAAATCAGTGCTGACGATCCTTAACGCTGTTCTGGTCTAAACGTCTTTAAACGGGGTTGAACTGCATGAACGTACCACAGTGTTTAGAGAGTTTGTTCTTTTCGAGCAGCGTGTTATTGGTTTGGAACATTCACAATCATTGTGTCTCAAGTCTTTAATGAAGTCTTAGACCACCTCCATAAAAAGTGTCTGGTTACAATTTTGAGAGGTCCAAGAATGGTTAAAAAATACCTTGAATTTTTGGTCTGTTTTGTATTTCAAC